>CABFWO010000222.1:254103-287431 GCA_902155825.1 Timema genevievae | reverse complement strand
ACCCCCCCCCCCCCCCCAACCACACCCGTCTCGATGGCCGCGTAGTCTAGCGCGGTGATCTAGTATCGAACTACACTGCCGAAGATAGGGAAATCACGGTTCAATCCTGGCCGGATACACCGAGGTTTTTTTACCAATTAGTTCTCAACTCTCCCTCCACGCAAATGCGAGTGCAATCCTCTAAATTAAACTTTCCCAGTCCCTGACGCATTACATGGGTGTATAACCAAAACGGGTAGTAAGATGAGGTGCTAATAAAAACAACTAATCTATATTTTTCCTAAAACGCGCGCCTATTAGATTGCTAGTGCTCAAATGTCGTATAGTATTAAAATTGCAGTTTACACTATTATTTAGTATTATTTGGTAAAGTTCAAGCAGGCAAGAAAATTGGTCTGTTTTGGTAGCTGATTGTCTGCTTCTAGCAATTTCCAAAAGATCGTCCTGTTGTGAATCGAGAAGCAACTACCAAGGTCGTTTGCTAGCATAAACTATGGGTTTAATTAGTATGTAAACTTTTTTTATCACCAAGTCTTATCAACCGTTCAGGCTATACAGGTACGTTAATGGTTTTAGGGATTAAAAAGGTTATATTTAGAGGAAGTGTATTGGCATTTACTTTGAGGAAGAGTGGAAATCAATATTGGAAAAACCTCCCTCAGTACATCCAACCGAGATTCAAACCTCAATCTCCCCGTCATCAACAGTCTAATCTACTAAGAGAATAACGCCTAGACCATGCGACCAACCAAGAGGGTAAAAATGTTATTATTATTATAATTACTATTACTCTTGGGTGTACTCAAGCCAATTATCATTTAAAAAAAGTACCAGTGCAAATTAAAGCTAAATGTTTCAAAATTCAGTAATAATGAATATGTGGAGATATAAAAGTTATGATAAAAAGAATGTGCATCATGTAGTCTAATTCTTTTGCAACACTTCTTACAACCTGTCCGAACTATCGGTATTTAATCAAGCTGATTCGCGTGCCCAAAGGTCGGGGCATCATGTAGACGTTGTCTACTTTGTGACTTCCAAGTTATTTTGCAAAGCAGGTTGCATCTCAACTTGACGTACCTAATCGTTCTAAGTACCATCACACTTAAACGCCGATGTATGAAATATTAAAAAGGTAATAAAATGAGTAGTTCACCTTGTGATGTCTCTAGTTTACCTGCTGATAACACTTACCCTCTTCCACTGAAGAGTATAAACACCCACTTTACTATTTGCGCCCGTGCAACATTGACTTGCATTTCAAAATTACCTTTTTCTTGTTTCCTATTCTTGATAGACATATCCTTTCACGAATTTTAATCTACCTCCTGGCAGGAAGATTCTTAATGACCATTTTATTCAATATTGGTAAATCCTATCTCAATTTGCCATGAGGTCACAAGTAGGCAACATTTCAGTCAGACTTAGTACGCCTCAAGTTAGGCGTTATACTAAATACAAGACGACACCTACCTAGGCCAGAATGGAATGAGCCAATTTCATTTGCGAAACAAATCCATTCTGGTCTAGGTTAGGTGTCGTCCTGTGTTTGGTATTGAGCCGCACTTGAGACGTGCTAAGTCTGACTATGAAACTGGCCCTTAAGTTTGATTCAGCTCTGTAGCAAATGGTCATACCTTCAATCATTGTCAAACAAGCGGTGACTGTATCTCTGCATTCAATCAGGTCTTCTTCTTTGTTACCAGTGTAGGTGGAAGCACATTTCGGATCTTGCTCTGTACTGCAAGCGATGCATTTGATCGCCAGTCCTAGAATCACATATTTCCATCATTATACTGTAGCCTATATACTATATATATGAGAATTTTAATTTATTAAGGAGAATAATTTAATTTTAAAGATGAGAAAGTGTAATGTTCTATTAATGTTTTCAGAGTATTGGTTTGTAAAAGTTAATTCACATCAATCAGAAATATATATATATATATATATATATATATATATATATATATATATATATATATATATATGTAACTATGATACTCAATATTACATAATTGTAATTATTTTCACACTAGTTTGATAAATACTTGAATGCTTAATAGTTTATAATATAAATATAGGGACGAGGGAAGTAGAAATTAGAGGGCATATAAACGCATTTGCTTCTTAAATAGATCCGGTTGGGATTCGATTTCCAACCTCTTCATCACCAGGAATCAAGTCTAAAGCAACAGTGATTTCTTGGGCTAAGGATGGATAATATATGGCACGTGAACACGAATTGGTTTAAAATGTTTAAAAAGGTTTAATTATTAATTATTTAGCACCGCATCTTACTACCCGTTCGGGTTACAAGCTCAAGTACTAATTACACTAATGGATTAGGAATTGGGAAGGTTGAATTTAAAGGAAGTGAACCCGCATTTGCGTGTAGGGAGAATGGAAAACCGTTTAGGGAAAACCACCCCCGTTTCACCCGACTGAGACTCGAACCTTGATCGCCCCATCTTCGGCAGTCTAGTCTACTGTGAAAGTAGCGTGTTAGACCACGCGGCCACCGAAGAGGGTGAAAGGTAGGCCTACTTTAACACAACTTCCAGGTATTACAGGGCTCGACATGGAACCGATGGCTTTACTTACCTTCCGAAGAAGGTTGTGCTACAGATTTGTGTCACTCAAGAACAATTCTTTGGGCTTAGAAGAGACCACTAATGTGGTGCCGATCTTATTAATATTAATTTAATAATTATAGGTCCCAAGAATTATTTTTAGCACTTAAGTAAATAGGGGCGTAAGGAATAGTAAAGAAAAAAAGAAACAGAAAATGTAGATAATATAGTATTTATATTAATAGATTAGGCTATATATATATTATCATTATATTTAATAAATAAATACATTAAAGTGCATGAATTCATTACTAGGATGAATTTAAAATCATATCAGGAAACACATAATTAGAAACATTTACAATTAAGTTAAAGGTGTCTGACCTTTTTAATTCATCCATAAAAATATACCCTTTGAAAGAAACTTCAAAGGATAGTAGTTAAATATAAATTTTACATTCTAATAATCATCTAGGCATTCTCAAAATTATTGTAAGATAATATTATGTAATAGACGTGTGTGTAAATATTAGTATTAATTTTGATGTCATTGTTAATTTTGATTGTAAATGGGCTATATAATTATTTTGATATTTGAATTAATTTTGGTTTAAGAACAAACATTAAGATACAGGAAGTTCATCGGCGTTAGTGTGGAGTGAGAGTGGAAAAACACAATTCAAATGCACCTAGCCTAGCCGGGATTAAGACCTCAGTATTACTGCTACCCTAGAATATGTTTCTCCTAGCCTTGGAGTTAAAAAAATTATATTAAAATATTGAATTAATCGATTAAAGCCTCTAGCTTTGAATTAGGTACATTTATATTAGTATGTGGCAAATAATTCTATAGAGATATTTCAGGGTGGAGTTACATTTTTAAAATTTACAATAGTACAAATTAGTTTCACATTTACGAGCAAATTATAAACAAAACAAAGAGTGGGATGTAAATAAATAAATAAATAAATAAATAAATGAAACACTGGCTTACCTTTCTGGAAGAGCAAGCAGATAAGAAGTGAGGTTATAAATAATGACATCTTCATTTCGAAATTCGGATAGTTTAATGTTGAGTTGAGATTGGTTATTATTAAATGAGTTTTATTTTCACAAAAATTAATGTAAACAATAATTTGTTAAACTCTCTCTATATCATTATTATATTGATCTGTATAGTCTTACTGATTCCTCTCAGGATGGCTTAGAAAAAGTTAAACTAAGTGAGCTTATCCTTATTATCTTATATTTAACAACTAATTATATGCCAGCTGTCTTAAAACGCTTAGGACACGAAACAATTTGGATATTATTGATCTGAAATAAAAAAGAAAATGTAGATAAACGTTAAATTTTTATGAATAAACTTGTTAAAAACTTAAATAAACAAAAATTAAAACATATGAATACTCCATAGAAAAAGTGGTTCAAATTCAAATTTTGCTTAGCAACGCCTGTGTTGTATTATAAATTGTTCAAAGAGGAAGTAAAACATGATAAATAGGGCTTGTATAATATAATACTAATTGAGTTTAATTTAAACTGTTTAGATATAGTAGAGAATGTTTAAGATACAAATATTTCTTTCCTTGATTATAATACATCTGATAAAGAAGGAAGTAAAACATGGTCAAGTTGCATATTAGTGTTTCATTTAGTTTAATATAAGCTGTACAAATAAGAATCTAGGCCTGGTCAATAGATCTAAATTGACATTTTTGGAAGGAAATCGATTTATCGTGTGGACTAACGTAATCGAGGATTACAAAGATTTAGAATAATCTCGAGTGTATCTGTGAGAATACTAACAAGCAGCCTTGATATTAGTACGAACATGTGCATAATTACTGTAATACATCGAGCATCTAGTTAGTATTACTATTACTGATCTCGCATTAGACTAGACTGCCGATGACGGGGTGATCAAAGTTCTAATCTCGATCGAGTGTATTGAAGGAGGGTTACAATAGTTTTCCACTCTCCCTCCATGCAAATGTGGATTAAATTCCTAAAAATATAAACTTCCTAATCCCTAAACTCATTGGTGTAGTTAGTATATAAGAGTAAAACACGAATGGGTAGTAAGACGCGGCGCTAAAAATAAATAAACTAGTACTACTAAGAGCAAGGACGTGAGGGTGATACATAAACTACGTAACGCTTTTTTCTTACCTTATTTTGACCCTCACACCCCCATGCAACACCAAGTAGACATTTACCATGACTCCTTCCCCCTTCATGCAACACCAAGTAGACATTTAGAATGACTCCTTCCTCCTTCATGTAACACCAAGTAGACATTTACCATGACTACTTCCCCTCCTTGCAACACCAAGTAGACATTTAGAATGACTCCTTCCTCCTTCATGCAACACCAAGTAGACATTTACCATGACTACTTCCCCTTCATGTAACACCAAGTAGACATTTACCATGACTCCTTCCTCCTTCATGTAACACCAAGTAGACATTTAGCATGACTACTTCCCCCTCCATGTAACACCAAGTAGACATTTAGCATGACTACTTCCCCCTCCATGTAACACCAAGTAGACATTTAGCATGACTACTTCCTCCTTCATGTAACACCAAGTAGACATTTAGCATGACTACTTCCCCCTCCATGTAACACCAAGTAGACATTTAGCATGACTACTTCCCCCTCCATGTAACACCAAGTAGACATTTAGCATGACTACTTCCTCCTTCATGTAACACCAAGTAGACATTTAGCATGACTACTTCCCCCTCCATGTAACACCAAGTAGACATTTAGCATGACTACTTCCTCCTCCATGTAACACCAAGTAGACATTTAGCATGACTACTTCCCCCTCCATGTAACACCAAGTAGACATTTAGCATGACTACTTCCTCCTTCATGTAACACCAAGTAGACATTTAGCATGACTACTTCCCCCTCCATGTAACACCAAGTAGACATTTAGCATGACTCCTTCCCCCTCCATGTAACACCAAGTAGACATTTAGCATGACTACTTCCTCCTTCATGTAACACCAAGTAGACATTTACCATGACTCCTTCCCCCTCCATGTAACACCAAGTAGACATTTAGCATGACTACTTCCCCCTCCATGTAACACCAAGTAGACATTTAGCATGACTACTTCCTCCTTCATGTAACACCAAGTAGACATTTAGCATGACTACTTCCCCCTCCATGTAACACCAAGTAGACATTTAGCATGACTCCTTCCCCCTCCATGTAACACCAAGTAGACATTTAGCATGACTACTTCCTCCTTCATGTAACACCAAGTAGACATTTACCATGACTACTTCCCCTCCATGCAACACCAAGTAGACATTTAGCATGACTACTTCCCCCTCCATGTAACACCAAGTAGACATTTATCATGACTACTTCCCCCTCCAGTATGTGTTATGCGACTTTTCTTATAAAGAATTAATTTCTTTGTTTAATAGGAAAGCTTTTGTGAAAATGAAAAAGGAACTCAGATTTAATATGAACAATATAAATATGAGCAATAATATTATTTTTTCAACATTATAATTTAAGGTGAGAGTGTAGAGAATGTAATAAAAGTTAAATGTTTTTGCAGTTTTATAGTAAAACATATTTTTGGTCAAAATTTATCAATTATTGCCCCAGTAGGAGCATCGAATTTATTTTTCTTCACATGTTGATATCAACAGTTGATGAATATCTGTCATGAGCATAGCGGCATTAAATTATAAGCTTTTTAAATGAAGGGAAAAAGTTGTCATTAAATTCCAGGACAGCCTTGACATATATTCAACAACTGTTGATGTCACCATGTGAATATAAATTAAATTATTTGTTTCTACTTGAGAACTTATTATTTTGATTTATTTCGACCAAAAAACTGTTTTAATATTTTTTTAGGCATATATAATAATTACTCTAACGGGTTAGGGATGAGGAAGGAAGAATTTAGAGGTAATTTAATCGCATTGGCGTGGAAGAGAGTGGGTAGCCAATTATGGAGAAACCACTATTTTAGGGATTTTGAACTCTGACCTCCCCGTCTTCTGCAGGCCAGTATAACACGAGAGTGACGCCTTAGACCATTCGTTCACTGAAGAGGGTTGTTTTGATATCAACACTGCAAAAATACTGCCCCTAACTCGTGTTCCCGACTCTCCCACATTAAGTATAATATATGTGTTACGTAACACTGTGATATACACCCCCCCACCCCCACAATGTAGGCATTAGAGCTCCCCTCTCCCTCTAAACAGCGTTACGTGGTTTATGAATGATGATCTCTTAATACTAAAACGAGCAATCGGCCCCGTGGTGTAGTTGTCAATGCACCTGGCTACGAATCTAGGGATCCCGGATTCGATTCCCAGCTGGTACCTTTGATATATTTTCCTTCAGGGGAATAATACCAATGGGGCACCAGTGTTTGGTTAATAAGTCTTAAATTAGGTTAAGACTCACCCCGGATCCACAATATCATAATAACAATCATCATATCATCTCATTACGAGTACGACGTGTAGACAACCTCCTATGTACCCTGGGCAACGCTCTGTGCCACCAGAGTGGCTAATAGTCTACACACATATTACACTACTATACATCCAAATGGCTGACTCACTCACTCACTGACCTTAATATTTACTCACTTACAGATGAGCTAGAAACTTGAAATTTGGCAAGTAGCTTTTAGCCTGTAACCGACGGGGAAATTACAAAAAGTTAAAATAATTATTTTTTAGCCCCCGAAAAAATTCAAAATGGCGGAGCAACTTTAAAGTCGGAGCGGACCTTTCTTTGGAGGTCTCTTGTGGCTAAACGGTAAGAACTATCAAAAAACGGATTGCACCAGCAGCCACGGATTTGGTGAGATCCATAAGTTTGGTCCTATTACTTTTTGTCGTATCTCCATCGGTTATACCTTAGATAGAGCTAGATTTTCTTATTTTAGGTAAGTTTTGCAAAGCGAGTATATATATATATATACATACATATGTAAATGAACATAACATAAATAGAATGGACATATATATATACATATGCATATATATGTACATATATAAATGATCATAACATAAATAGTATGGAGAGATATATAGTCGTAGATAGGTTTAATACTTAGCGTATGTATGTGTATCAGGTTAAATCTAAAATTAATTTAAATAATTTGAAAAATTACACTTGGACAAAAGAATCGAACCCGGAACCTTAGGTCCAGCGTGCCAATGATCTACCACAGAGCTATCCGGGATTCGTTCAAAGTTTAGAGTCATTCTTCATTTATAGTCCATCACAGATTCTGACTTAAAACTATGAGTGAGGTATATATATATACCTCACTATGAGTTTTAACTATGAGTGAGGTATATATATACCTCACTCATAGTTTTAAGTCAGATATATATACACACACATATATATACGTATATTACCATTTCGTGTATATATATATATACATATAAAAATACTATAAACCCGGCGGTACACGCTGCGTTGGTGTGTGAATACCTTATATGTGATTGGTAAAATAAATTGGGGACTTTGAGTGTGAAGACATATAACAGGTGTAGTTTTAAAATGTCAAACGATACGCCACTGAGCTCAAGAACATTTGGCCTAGAGCACCGGTATCAATTCCCGCGTATAGACGTCATTTTTAAACCACAATCAAATAATTAACATTGTTAAACCAAATGCATCCAATGGTTACTACCATACCATTTTTATTTTTTTATAGTTCATACGTTTTATCACCAGAAATATTTAACAGCTTCATTTAAGTTCATTTGACAATGATAATTACTAAGATTGTTTGAATCTATAACATTTTAGCAGGGAATTTAACAAATATGACATGGGGGCTATCTTGAAAAAGAAGCAATCTCTCAGCCCATTCCAACAAAGTAACACCAACCAGGTAAAGAAGTAGGCGTTCGCTTTACCTTGGTGTGTCATTAGTTGGAATTATCTGACATTCTGCCTTGGCTTGGAATATTATGTTCTGCTAATCGGCGTTGTCTCTACAATCGGTACAGTAAAAAAAAAAGAAATATACATTTCAATATATATTTACAAAGATCAATTCGGACACATTGATAAAATTAACACGTGGGGCTAGGTTAAAAAAACACATTGGTTCTAAATAACGACATTGTGTACTATAAAATTAGATGAAATAAAATTATCAGGGTATAAAAAGAACCGTATGTATATATATATATACAAATATATGATTAAAAAGTATGTATTTCTACCATTTAAACTGCTTAGACATTAAAAATTAATTTCATTTAACATTTTATAAATATTTCATTGTGTACACCTCATATGAATATCTAGTTTTGCTAAATTTGAGCCCCATACATTAGTTACTTTACCTTAACAATGGTTCTTACATGAAAAGCTCGTGAACTGTAATAATTTAAAATAAATGAATCGCTATTTATAATATATTATAACTTACATTTGTTAAAAACTGTGCCAACATACCGTCAAATGACCTTAAGGGGTAGGGTAGGTAGCTTAGAGAAAATTTCCTTGTATTAACATGGGGAAAGGATTTGAAAAACCACAAAAGAACCCGAGAGAAATTCGAACTTCAACCACCCATCAGCAGTATGCCAATATATTGCAAGTTTGACGCCTTAGAGCGTGTGATCACAGGTGCGTTTGAAACCAATTGATTAATACAAACAAATCATGAGAAACCCCGTTTGAAATTACTATATAGAAGTAGATGGGCATCAAACCACGATCTTTTGCTTTATTGTCAACCAAAAGACCCTGGTGGTGATAAGTGGTATCGGATGAAGAAATAAAACAAGGTTTGTAAAATACATATTTTATTAGTGATATGAGTTATTTTAGTGATAAGTAGTCGTAATTATACAAATGTAATTGTTACAAGCAAGAGAAAAGGATAGTAGTTGACAGGGTGTAAGGTGAGGTTAACAGAAGGCGGGGGATCAGTGACGGATTTATATTTTTGCCGCTTAGGGGTTACACAGATCTTGAACCCCTCCCCCCCTACAATCGGAAACCCCTTCAGACATTATCACCCTCAGTCTGTATAAACTATAGACCAAGGGTCCCCAATTATTTTCGATGGAGGTCCATTTTAAAAACTCGACATACTTCCGTGGTCCGACAAAACTTTAACAGTGACTCAAGTTCAAGGTCCATAGGACTATACTAATTCAAAAATGTGATTTTCCCGTGTCTATTATCCGTCCACCACCGAAATAGCATAATTTCTTCTGTTTATCACTATCTCGTTAAGGTCCTTAAAAATGTATCTGCGGTCCGAATGCGGACCACGGTTCACCATTTGGTGACCACTGCTATAGACTAAACTCCATACAGAGAAGTTGTATATGAATGATAGTGATAATGGACTCACGGTATAGTATAACACTGCATGTAGCCTATCTATCCCCTTGACGTGACGGGACACGGACACCCAATAGTTTATACCACAGGCTTTACACATCCATCTCGGGAGGTAGAGAACGTGTTTATAAAAATATCTCTGGAGGTAGAGAACGTGATAAAAAGATCTCTGGAGGTAGAGAACGTGTTTATAAAAAGATCTCTGGAGGTAGAGAACATGTTTATAAAAAGATCTCTGGAGGTAGAGAACGTGTTTATAAAAATATCTCTGGAGGTATAGAACTTGTTTATAAAAAGATCTCTGGAGGTAGAGAACGTGTTTATAAAAATATCTCTGGAGGTATAGAACTTGTTTATAAAAATATCTCTGGAGGTATAGAACTTGTTTATAAAAAGATCTCTGGAGGTATAGAACTTGTTAATAAAAAGATCTCTGGAGGTATAGAACTTGTTTATAAAAATATCTCTGGAGGTAGAGAACGTGTTTATAAAAAGGTTTTGTTTGTAGAGTAACAAAGACATGAATAATATTAACTCTTTCAATATCAATATTGTTTTTTTTTACAAAATTTGTCACCCGTTTTGATTTTTCCGCCCTGGGCTATAGCCCCTCCTGATCCCTGATGTAAATCCAGCCCTGGTACTGATACCAGAAGGAGACGATGCTTGAAGTTGAAGATGCTGAAGGAAACTCTGCTGGAAAACGACAATGTTGGACGAAGAAGAAGATGCTAGAAGTTGACGATGCGATGGTTCTCTAAAGTGTTTTTTTTTTTCCATCCCCTTCCTTAAGAAGGGATGGAGTCATTGCAACCATCGACAGAGCAGGTTTGACAGTACGTAGCACCGATGGTGAGAGCACATTGCTCTGAGATACCGCACAATCTGGAGGTAAATCCTGAAACTGTGAACAAGATAAGATATTAATAATTAGACTTCTGCAAGTTACACTTTACTTTGTTTGCTATATTCATTGCTACTAAAGATATGAACACATTTATAAACCTGAAGCTAACAATTATATTAAATCGTATTCAAAATATGAACCAACCCTTGTTAGTTTTAAGGAGACCTGTACTTGAAATATTTACCTATACTCCACAAGTTATTGTAGATACATTTTACTCAGAAATGACTTAACAGATTTTGCCAAAATAGCTACTACTTTATTAATTCTATATAATTGTAAAAATGTACAAGGTTTGTTCTTTTACGTTTATTAGTTTATCTGTAAATTTTTATTTTATAGAAAAACCGTTAGTTATACATGGATAATTATTCTGCTATATTTTTACAATAATACCGAGCTAATGAAGTGTTTATTAAAAAAACTGTTTGCAACATTAAATTACTTAATTATTTTATAGAAAAATACAAACAAATGTATAAAAACGTATATACATTTCAAAATGTTTGTGAGCTATTATGTTTATTTCATGGTAAACATAGTCATGAGAACACTGCATTCATAGTGTTATCACTTTCCATATTATGAAATAGCAAACCACATTATATCTCGCTCAAATAAAGTATTATATTCATTCCAATCTAATGCATGTGCATTTACTATAAGTTAAGCTTCTCACTCTTTGATATTATAAGGATTAATATGTGATATATATTATTTAGAATCATCAATCATAATTACGAATAAATATTTTTTATATAGATTATCTTAGTTTTGTTGATAGTAAAACTCCATGGGTTCAGCCTACAATATAGAGCCATACTGACAGAGTGGCCACCATCTGTTGTTGAAGATAGTACCAACTTCTGCTGATAGAGGCTGTCATGTGGTCGGCACAACGAACTCTTCGGTAGTTAATCTCAGTTTTATAGATCGTAGCCATTCAAGTAGCTCCTCATTTGTCCTCACGAGGCTGAGTCACTGCTTCACATTATTATTATTATTGTTATTAGTATCATTATTAGCACCGCGTCTTACTAACCGTTCGGGTTATACGCACTTACGCTAATGTGTAATGGTAGGGTGATTGTGAGATGAAATGGAGGACCTACAGTTTAACGTGGGATCCGAACCACGGTGGAGGCCTGGCATTCCACACATTCACAAGTTGTGATTAATACACGTCTTGTCAGAGGTGAAGGAAGGGTTTGGCAATCAGATAAATCTGCGCCGGGACCGAGAATTTAACCCCGGATCCCCAGCACAGAAGTCCGACACCTTACCCCTAGACCACCAGGTCACCTCCACTGCTTTACAGAAAATCTGTACGTACCGGGGATCGAGCCCGGTACCTCTGGATCTGACAGGAACTCTGACCGATATACCAGGTAGGACAAACAAAGCCCAATTCTTTGCTGTTCTCCACTGTCGTAAGTGCGTGTGTGTCTCTAACTTAAGTCAGCACAGAAACAACCTTATAACACCTTTATAGAATGATTTTAGAGTATTTAAAACTGACCAAACAAAAACAATATTAAATACGTTGACTACTTGAGGATTTCGAAACTATTTTGAGAAGCAGGTTGTGTCTTGACCTAAGAACTCCAAGCACTATAACACTTAGACACTAATGTACGAAATAGAAATAGAAAGAGAGAGGGAGGAAAATGAGCAGTTCACCCTGTGAAGCCTCTAGTTTATCAACTGATAACACTTATCCTATTCGTCTGACGAGTTTACACAGTAATTATACTTTTTGTTCTTTCAAAATCATCGTCTTGATTTTTTAAATATAAATAATTCTTGTTTCCTATTCTAGATAGACATATGCTTCCACGGACTTTTTTAATCTACATCCTGTCAGGAAGACTCCTACAAGACCTTTTCACGACAAAGCCAGTATCTTAAGTTGTAGATAATTTATTAAGAATACGTTTACAAATGAACTGCTTCAAGATACAAATATTAATTTTGTGACATTGTAGGACAATTTTTAGAATTATTTAATAATTTATGGTTTTTCAATGTTATAATATCTTTAAAACTTGCTGAGTAAAACTTAAATTAATTAACATGGTGAAATCTATCTTGATCATCCATGACGTCACAGCTTAGTTGTATTGTGGCGTCACGCTTGGTCACGCTGAGTACTACTCCCTTCCAACCCCCCCTGATATGTGTACATAATTTACATAATTAACAGCCACGGCGTAACGCTAAGATCTCTCGTAGAAAGTGAACTCTTTCAAGGCAGGCAAGCACTAAAAGCTGCAGTTTCGAACATTGATGTCAATTCTGCTACTTACTTGACTCAGTAATGGTCACGCAAGCGCGGTTTGGTAGGAGACTACCGCAATCTGTGAGGGTTGTACCATTGTAGGTTGCTCCACAGGAGGAGTCGAGCAACTCCTCGCAAACGTAGCATTTCAATCCTGATCCTGTGGAGGAAAATTGAAACTGAAGTTAGTAGATTCATTAGGTCTGCAAGCAAAGTTATTTTTTAATGAACAGTCATACACACTCCATGGCATTAGCAACTATAAAGTTCATTGCCGTACCTACAAAAGTACGCCACCTAACCCTAACTTGAGCTAGTTCTATACATTTCACCTCACAATAACCTACTCGTATCTTGAGCTAGTTCTATCCAGTCTACATCATTATACCCTATCCCTATCTTGAGTTATTTCTATCCAGTCCACCTCATTATACCCTATCCCCATCTTGAACTAGATATATCCAGTCTACCTCATCACACCCTATCCCTATCTTGATCTAGTTCTATACAGTCCACCTCATTACACCTTATCCCTATCTTGAGATAGTTCTATCCAGTCCACCTCATTACACCTTATCCCTATCTTGAGATAGTTCTATTCAGTCCACCTCACTACACCCTATTCGTATCTTGAGCTAGTTCTATCCAGTATCCTATCCCTATCTTGTGTTAGTTCTATCCAGTCCACCTCATTACATCCACCCTGGAAACAATGCACGATCCTTTTACGGGAAGTAAAATAGATAAACTAATCCTAGACCAGTCATAAAATGTACATAAAAAAAGGACCTATATGTTATGTAATACAAAACATTTTCCCTTAAACGACGTAACAAAACAACCACGTCTTTTCAAATTACACTATGATGTAGTATTTGTGCTAAGATATAAAATTAACATCCTGACAGGGATTTGAGCCTTGACCGTCTGGCCTTACGTATCAACCGTTCTTTGACACACGTAAATCCCGAACAGCTCGAGTGGTAGAGCGGTAATCACGTACACCCGGATGGCCAGGGCTCAAATCCCTGCCCGGGTGCCAATTTGATATATTTACACAAATTTGTATATAATTATTTAATGTTTCTTTTTGACGTCATTTCAGTATTTTCCAGAGAGATGCTCGGTATATTATTTGCTATAACCTGTCCGACACCTTGGATCAGTCGGTAGCGTGTCTGTCTAATGAACTAAGGGTCCCTGGTTCGGTTACCCATCTTGGCTGAAAAATATATCATTGTTGAAATATGGGTCTCCCCCCCCCCTTTTACAGTGATAAATTAACGGCTGGGGGCTGGTGTTTGTGTCTGTTCTAGATTTAATTTATCCATGTGCTGATATAACCGATTGGTTCAGGAAATGAACGTTAAATACCTCATATATATGGGGAAAAAAATGAGACTATAACATAGAAATCTCAAACGGTCGAGTGGCTAATCGACGTACCAGAAGATTTAGAGTTAAACTTCCATTTGATTTTCCCCACTTGGCGACCATAACACCTGGGATTGGATCCCAGAGGTCCCCTGTGTAATAATATATCTAATTTACCTGTTTGGACCATCAAGGTGACGAGAAGAAGAGAAGTTACCACGAGCTTCATCATTTTGAATAATTTGTTGAAGAATTGGCTACGAACCACCACTTATATACCATCCACATATATATGCTTACAACCGTCTATACACTCAGTCCTCTTCAGTGGTACTTTATCTTAAAAAACATATTTGTTTAGCACTTAATTTTTTATTTATTTAACACTTTAATAATGGAACTCTGGAATAAAACCAAAATATATCTCTACTTTTATTTTTATCTCGAGTTTAGAATAAAATCAACACGCCGATCAAACTCTCATGTGTACGACGTAGAATAAACAATTTTTTGGTGTATTAGTTTGATATCAACAAGTAAGATTCCATCTTCAAATGGGACTTGATAGGTGATGGGACGATGTAGAATAATAGCGCCTCCTATTGTCTTTCAAATAAATACAATTAATAAAAAACATTTCAAAGAATCACAAATTTAATTTTAACATTTCCAAAATTTTATTTCTCTTTTAAATTTATTAAATTTGATCGAAGATGCTTACATATATTCTTAAATTTAAAGGTAGTTCTGGAAAAATTAAATGATCTCAAAATCTTTTTACAATTTTTTTAATTTGGCACCACGTCTTACTAACAGTTCGGATTATCCACATATGTACTTATTATTACACTAGTATGCTAGGGATGAGGTAGGTTGAATTAACAGTGGGAGACTGGGAAAACGGTTTAGTAAAAACCACCCTCAGTAAACCGAATTGGGATCAAATCCCAATCTCCCCGTCTTCGGAAGTCTAGTCTATTGACTTAGAGCTTGCGGCCACCGAAGTGTGTAAGAAATGTGTTAACGTCGAGTTATTTGATGGTGGTGGTACATTATTTTAAACTTGACAAAAGTCTAAGATACTTCTAGGGAATATAGAGCGTATTAATTTAACATGTTTATCCCATATACAGGGTGTTCGGAAAGTCAACGCCCAAACTGCACATATACTGTACTTTGTTTGAACCAAAAGTAATACAAATCCCTGTACACTTACATCCGGCAAGCCATGCTAGTACCATTAAATTATATTCAAAGTTTCGGCGTACAGCGCTTGGAGAGCAAAGCTGTGCAAGCATGCGTGTAGAACAGGTTGCATAGAAGCTAGGTGCGTGGCACTGCACACCTCGACATCTTGGAGCACGGTAGCAGAATATACCACAATTAATAGTAAACTACACACCAGTCCATCTAGAAATGAGAATACGTTCTGAGGGTCATCATTAATGGTCATACATAACAGAAAGTGCTTGCCACTATTACATGTGCAGTGCCATGTGCCTAACTCCTATGCAACCTTTTGTACACGCATGCTTGCACAGCTTTCCTCTACCGGAGCTGTACGCCAAGACTTTGAACACAGTTTAATGGTATTAGCATAGTTTTCCGGATGTAAGTGTGGAGGGATTTCTTATTACTTTTGGTTCAAACACACTATAAATGAAATTTGGGCATTGAGTTTCCAAACAT
The DNA here is from genome assembly GCA_902155825.1 of Timema genevievae. Lineage (NCBI taxonomy): Eukaryota > Metazoa > Arthropoda > Insecta > Phasmatodea > Timematidae > Timema > Timema genevievae. The sequence continues at coordinate 271,231 of CABFWO010000222.1, read as the reverse complement.
CTTGTATATACTGTACAATTTACACCCTATAAGAACATTCTAGAAATCATTGCATTCCCCCCCCAAAAAAAAATTATCAAGAAAAAAAATCTTTGAAAGACAGCAAACTTTTATTCCTATGGCCTGTGGCTTTAATTTACATATTAAAATATAAACAAAACACATATTTTAAATTTTTATTTTTTCGTTTTTCCCAGACAGTTTATCACTCTCCTTCCATGCAAATACTGGTAGATGACCTCTAAAATGCTTCCTTCCTCATACCTACATCTTTAGAGTAATTATAATATGTGCGTATAACCTGGACGGGTAGTAAAACGTGGTGATATAAATAAATAGGGTAGTACTAGATATGTATTTTAATTTGATTAGATAATAAATTGGTGAAGACCCTCTTCGGTGGTATAATGGTTCAATGACGTCACACTCGCAATATACTGCGGATGATTGGGAGATCGGTCTTCGAATACCGGTCGGGTCTACTGAGGGTAGTTTTTCCTAAATGGTTTTTCTACGTTCCTCCACTCAAATGTGGCTACACTTCCTTTAAGTTATACACTTTTAATATTTGGCCAAATAGTATTTTTAATACATGTGCGTATAATCCAAAATGGTGCTAAAAAAATTCGGGGGAACCCACACCTCTTTATTTGACCCAACTTGTTCTCTCTAGATAGTTATAGAAAATACCTGTACGTTTTACTTTCCATATTTGTTAGCATTTCAAGAAATGAACCTCGGACAAAGATGATCGCATTTAACACCTGAGCAAAGTACAATATACGAGAAATACATAATCCAATGTTTTTAAAGATTTAAGTAGATGGGGGGGGAGGGGGTTATAGAAATAAACATCAAGATTATCAAATACTAATGTATATTTCATCATTTACTAGATTATTGACATCAAAATAAAACTCAAGTAAATTTACTTAGATAAGATTTGAAGTTTTACATAGTTATTAAATTAGCCAGAGTTTTATTTGTATTTGAAGTAGAACTACAGATCTTTCTGCTCAATTGTGCTATCCAAAACATTTGGTATTTAAAGTACAGGACTAGGAAAATTAATTTCAAGGATAAGAAATGTATCAGAATTTACCTAGAGAGAAACTAGAAAGATCATAGTAGTATTAAAGGCTAATATTGTGAATATTTAAACATCGTATGCAGTCAGTTACAAATTAAACGTCCCTGTAATGTAGTGGTCAGTGCTTAGGGGCCCGGGTTTGATTTGCAGCTGGTACTTTAGGTATTATTCCCGAAAGGTGAATTACCCCAAAGTCACCAGAGTTTGGTTGACTAATCCTAAGTTAGGTTGGTTTCCACTGGTTTCATATGACAGGTTTTTTTTACCCGTTCGGACTATACACCTATATACTAATTACTCTAATGTTTTAGAGATGAGGAAGGTTAAATTTAGAGGAAGTGTACTCGCATTTAGGCGGAGAGAGAGTGAAAAAACATTTAGTGAAAACCACCCTCAATACATCCAACCGGGATCGAACCACAATCTCCACGTCATCGGTAGTCTAGTCTTCTGCGAGAATAACGACTTAGTCTATGCGGCCACCTAATCTAATTAAGTTTGATTTTGTCATTGCATTTCTTTAACCTCTCGGGCTATATGCTTATGAACTAAACTAATGTATTAGGGGTGAGGAAGTTTGAACTTAGAGAAAGTGTACCCACATTTGTGTAGGAGAGATTGGAAAACTATTTAGTAAAAACCACCCTCGGTATATCCGATCATGATTTGAATCCCGACCTTCCCATCACAGGCAAACCAGACAAGACTAATATTTTATTTTTACAAAAAAAAAAAAGCATACGACTATCGTCTCCTTACTCTACCAGAACCAATAAAACATTTCAACAATTCAGTAAAGTTAATTAGTGAGTTAGCCACATCACCCATACTCATACAAGATAAGAAGGCTTGTACAAATAAACGATTTTTTTAAATAAAAAATGTATCAAAGTGTTAAAAGTACACTGTTATTCATTTGTTTCCTTTGTGTTATTATTTTGTTGGTTGTGTAATTAAAGAGATTAAAATATTGATATCTGAATTTCTGAGTGTTCAATTTGTTTTTAAACTGTGTTATCTATGAAAAAAAATGATAATATACAGACAGAACCAGTTTCAAGTTTTAGGTTGAGTGTTGTAAATTTCAAAGTTCGAATTAATTATTGTTGTTCCCGATGAACTTATGCAACAAGTTATTTAGAGAGTGCGAACTACGTAGTATTTTTCTTATTTAAATAATTCTGTTCTATATTTGAATTTTTTTAAAAATTTTAATGAAGGCCTTAGATGGTCTTATATTCATATACAGTTTGATGATTACTACGCAGTACTGTGATACATAATTAATTAAGGTATTTTATTGCTATTAGATTACTGCCTTATTTCATGAGCAGGAGAGGACATTTTTATGGACAGGATGTTCTTTATTCAGGGAATATTTAATATAACATAACCCAACTCGGTGGCGTAGTTGGCTAAATCACTAGTTTCGTGTTGAGCTAGACTGCCTAGGACGGGGAGATAAAGGTTCGAATCTCGGTCGGGTGAACTGGGAGCTGGTTTTCCCTAAACGGTTTTCCCCTGTACCTCCAAGCAAATACGGGTTCACTTCCTCTAAATTCAACCTTTTCATTTCTTAATCCATTAGCGTAATTGGTATTTAAGAGTATAACCCGAACGGTTATTAAGACATGGTGTTAAATAAATATAACTTACAATTTATTTTTAGACACCTTCTACTTATAAATGATCACTGACTGCTGTTAGTGAACAGGAGATTGGAGAAAGTTAAATAAATAAATTAAGATCTTCATGGTTTGTAAGCATAACTTAACATATGAAGGATAGTCAAGGCCCGCAGGTTGAGGTAGGGTGGTCACGTGGTGTGTATGGTCGGTAATGCCGGGATCACGATCAACTTAACGTTAACTTAAAGTTAACTTAACGTAACTTAACGTAAAGGACCTCCTCGCATGTTTAAATGGAGGCGATCACGATGCAATTAACTTAACGTAAGAGATGTTCTGGGAGGTCTTTTACTTTACTTTACGTTACTTGAAGGGTATCACGTGATCTAGCCAGCCAATCATTATGCGAGTGACGTCAATAGGGCTATTTAGTAACTCATTTGTTGGTTGGTATTATGACCAATATTTACTCTTTAGCGTAAGTTCTAGTGATCAGACATTGAAAAAAATAATTAAACTAAAATAGGAAAGCTAAATTTATCAAAAAAGTTTTGTAATAAATATTTATTATATCGATTGAAGACTGTAAACAATCACATATCATCACTGTAAAACTAGTACAAATCACAGATCATACTCGAGAATGCAGATGTTTGGCTCGAGTTGTTATATTAAGTTACGTGAATCGTGATCACACATACGTTAATTTAACTTTAAGTTAACTTTAAGTGAACGTTACGTTAAGTTGATCGTGATTCCGGCATAACAGGAATGTACACAATATTTTAGTTGGAAAAGCTGAAGCTAAGAGACCCTAGTAGGAAGAGGGTTCAATGTCAGGTTAGGGTTGAATGGTGGGTGAGCTTACGTTCTTGTGGCCATCCACTTCCGAAATACTTAACCCTTGCAATCCTGTGTTTTGTCCAAGGTTTTACTAAGTGGGGGTTGGAGGCGGGGAGTACGAGGGAGGAGGCCAACGCTCCTTGAACCCACCTTTTTATTTTATATATTTTTATTTATGCTCCATTTTGATAGTTTTTTTCCTATTTTTAACGTGTTTGATAAAAAAACAAAGTATGAACATAATTAAAAAACAAACAAAAAATGTTTAAAATTTTGGTTGAAAACTCTTCACTATTCGTATTATGAATCAATATTTGACTCATAATGGTCCGGGCACACTACAGTTGGCTTTGTATTTTGCATAGGTTAAAAACATATGTCCACTGGTTCATAATATTCAGTGTTGCCACACTTAGATATCAACAGTGTTGTCGCAAATTACGTGAACAATTTTCCCTGCCGTCCTAAGTTCGATTGGCCCTACCTAAAAATAACTGTAATAGTACACAAGTTGTTCGCAAATACATACAAAAACATGGCTTGGATGATTAATTAGAAGAAGTTAATCCAGATTAAAATTAGTAAATTAATATTACAAAAGATTGAAGTGTGAGCTCGAATTCCCCCTCCTCCTTAGGATTGATAGAGCTAAGGCCAGAGTTAGTTCATTTAAATCTCGACAGAACCGTAGTTTTTAAAACACATGATAGTAATTATTAATAATATCATAGAACATAATTGGTCAGTGTTAAATCACAATATAATCCTCTTTATATAAATTATAAGGAGATCTTCAACATTCATTTTTTAATACTAGTTCAGTGTTTACCGAAATGTGGTACTCGTAGCCACAGAGGCACGCGAAAGATTTCACGGCGTAAGCGACGTACTACCGAGTTTTATTAGTCGTAAAATAATTTTGAATGGTTAGTAAATCTGCTAGATTTATTGATATAAATATTCACCTGATGCCATGAACTTTAATAAGTTTCCTAAACCTTCTGTCACAATTTTGTTTGGCTCAACATTGAACCTTTATTAAAATTTGGAGCAACAGTTTATACTTTACAAGAGGACAGGTATTTGTCTAGTTTTTCTTATTAAGATCTGTAAAGGATACTTTGATTCGACGATGACCCCAAAAGGTGTACAACACTGGCAAAAGTTTGGGAAACACTACTCTAGTTCAGGGGTATTCAACCTGGGGTACGCGAAGACATCTTAAGGGGTATGTAAAATTTAAACATATTTATATATACACATTATGTCGATCTCGGTGGTCTTGAGGTAAAGTGCTCGCCTCAGGACTCGATGATCGTGGATTCAAACCCAGCCGAGGTCAATGGATTTTTCTTGAGAGAAAAAAATTCGTAGTAAAGCTATCGATCCCATGTCAGTTGTGGCAAAATTGGTAGGCCATTTCGTTCTCGTTCTTAGAAATCCAGTGTGGAAGGCAACGGGGAACCACCACACTTTCTGAACTTCCCTTGGTAGGGCCTACATGTGGTTTCTATCAGATGGTGTGGGCAGCACTAACCAGTTGAAGGTCTGAGCTCATGTAGAGCTCCGGATGGATAGAAATCACACCAAACCAACCTTCGGCTTGTTGACTGAAGAAGAAGATATATATTATGTGTGACACTAAATAATCTATACCAGATATAGGGTTAGCCCCAAAATACCCGGACGTAATGACATGTGATCTGAGAGCGCCATTTTGTTTCTCTCTCTCTCTCTCCTATATATGTAGAATATGTATAGCTTGCATTATGACTCAACAACTTTGGTGGTACAAAGTTGAAGATAAATTATATCTGGGGGTCTGTGAACAAAATAGTGGAATACCACTGCCTGGTTGATCAATATTATTTATGGGAACATACATATGTGTGATTGTAACAGAGTGTACTAAATCTTGAAGGAACCATTGCAGCCGTCCTTGAAGCAAACATCGCAGTAAGTCCCCTCTACAGCATTGTCACAGTAGCCCCTGATACCGCAACCTCTGGTTATCATACCTGTAATAAAGTACAGTCGTGTGTCAAGCTAGACCCTTTATTGTAAATTAAGGCTTGTATTTTTATTATAATATTTTACCAGTCAGTAATAATGATGGATTAAACTACCAAGCTATTAAAGTTGTTAATTACTAACTAACGTATTTTTTAAATTGAAAAGTTATACCTGGACACAGGAATTGAAACTGGGACCTTTTGATTTAATACGCCAATGCTCTAACCACTGAGCTATCCAGGAGTCGAACTGTGTCCAGGGTCATTTTTCACTCATATTTTAAGGCAGAGTCTGTGATGGAAATGGTCAGATACATATGAGCAATAAATTAAGATCGTGAGCTATCAGACGACGCAGCCACTATTGACTCAGAAGAGCTTTATGCCTTATACCTTATACCTTTATGCTCAAAATATGAGTGAAGTATGACCCTGGGCATGGGGCATCTCCTGGATATCTCAGTGGTAAAGCATTGGCGCACTGAGATAAAGGTCATGAGCTCGATTACCGCGTCAAGGTGTCATTTTTCAATTTAAATAATAGTCAACAATACGCTTAAGTTATTGGTAGTTGTAATCTCCTGATTGTAATAATTGGAATCACTTTATTATTTTTTTCACCTCATCTTGCTAGTTTTTCTTGAATAACTTTATTTGATTATACTATTTGTGTAGGAAGGAGGAAGGTACGATTTTTAGAGAAATATACCTTCCCTCGCTTGGAGGTCAAGTGGGAAATTATCTAGTGAAAAAAAGACAATCGGTACACTCAGCCGGGATTCTAACCTCAACCTCATTGCCAGTGATGATCAGGTCTGTTTGTGAGACTGATGCCTTACCGTGGAGTCACACGTTCACAGAAAAAAAAAGAGCAGAACTGAAACGTGGTCACGTGACGAGCTATAAACCAATAACAAGTAATCAGCGCGATCTGCTGGGTTAGGTTCCTTTGCAATATGTGCGAAAAAAAAAACTAATTTCAAAATTGACTTGATTCAAACAGTATGCATTCGCCTATACCAACCAACCCAATATGTGCATTTGCTACACTCGAATAGTGAAACTGCCTAGTTCATGAATCGGGCAAATTTCTGCCCGTTCCATGGAACTAGCCTCTTCTCTCAACCATTTCACGAAATGAAAAAATTGCCTTAAATTTGGTCCATTTCATGAAATGGAACTTATTGTATTATGTACTATAAGCTTATTTGAAATTTGTTTTAACATATTATTTTAAACTATCCCAACCTAACTTAACCTAACCTTGCATTCTAAAACGACTAAAAGTAAAGATTAACTTGAAGATCAAACCCATTTTTCGCTTGTTCATTTCACGTACTGGACAAAAACTCGCCCAGTTTATGAGTTGGGTAAGGGTAGTAGCTTCCCATTTCATTAACTTGGCATTACAAGCGCTGCACAGTCCATTAACTGGACTATTTTTTGCCCAGTTTTTGAAATGGTCAGGAGGAAAGGCCAGTTCACGGAATGGTTAGAAACTTATCCGATTCATGAAATGGTCAAATTCACGAATGCACCCACAAAGTGATCACACATCTCATCATCATAGACCGTTTCAAACCTGTGGTCGGATCAGTCTAGTAAAATACCTCTCCATCTTCCTTTTTACTTCTCCCATTATTCCTCATTTACTTGCTTCTATTTTTCTATTCTCACTCGTACACGTGCTGTTATTTGCTCCTCCCATCTCTTTCTGGACCCTTTTCTACATATTTTATCCACATCATTCTCTTTAGTATCCTCTCCTTTTCCATCCTCATGCCCATACCATCTCATCCTTGCTACCTCTACTATCTCATGTACTCCTTGTACCTCAACTCTTGCCTATCTACTCTTATGAAATGATCTAAAATAACTCAGTGTAGGGGACACAAGAAAAGGTCAGGGCAGTATTTTTGAAGTTTTTATAGCAAAACTAATTTTAGTCAAAATAAATGAAATAGTGCTCCAGTAGAAACATAGAGTTTAGTTTTCTTAAAATGGTGACCTCAACGATTGTTGAATATCTGGCATGAGCATGGCGGCATTTGATGAGAAACTTAATAAATTTAAGAGAAAAAGTTGTCAATAAATTCCAGGACACCCTTGATAGATATTAAACAACTGTTGAGGTCACAATATGAAGAAAATTAAACTCTATTTTTCTATTGGAGAAATATTCGATTTCTATTGACCAAAAAAAAAAGTTTTGATATAAAAACTGCAAAAATATTGCACATTTATCGCGTCCCCTACACTCCCGCTTTAAGTGAAGAGCATGGGCTGTCGTTCTTGTTCTGTGTCGATTTGTTACACCACACAACACCAAGCGGCTCCGTGGTTTAGTGGTTACGAGCCTAGGTGTCCCGGGTTCGATTCCCGACTGATACCTTGGGTAATTTTCTCGAAAGGGGAATAAACCCAACGGTCACCAGGGTTTGATTGATTAGGCTTAAATTAGGCTTAAGCGTTTACACCTGTTTAACAACCTCACACTGACCATCACCATCATCTCATCTCATCGGAACACTGAAGGAGCCTCCACGGAAAGGATGTACGATCAGTACATTCGGGTGTCTCCTGGGTAACGGTACAATAGTACTGGATAATATTTCCACAAACTGGGCTACAGATTGATGTAGCTCAGACACTAAATATTAATATTAATCGTCATAATAAGATAAAATACCCTTTTCTTCCACTAGAAATCTAAATATATAGATAACTAGCTTTTACCCGTCGCGGCTTCGCCAGCAATAATTGATCAAATCTTTTAATTTTTAACTAAACTGTTTTGATCATAAATAAAACTTTAATTTTTTTTCAAATATCTATGCGTTTTTCTAAGCTCTAGCTGTAAATAATATTTCCGTATTCTGCTATCTTTATTTTAACATTTTAACTATAATCACATTAATATTTACTCGTAAAATTAAAATCACAATATATCTCTTATATACGAAAAGTGTAAACATTAGTATTGTAAAATTAATGTAAAATCAAAGGTTGGGAATAGTTCTATATGTCATTCCAGGACATACTATACCTACGTACCAAGTTTCATTCGCATCCGTTCAGCAGTTTTGGCGTGATTGAGTAACAAACGTCCAAACATCCAAACACACAAACTTTCGCATTTATAATATTAGTAAGATTAATTATTTTAAGTTTGTATTGAAAAAATCAAGGGCTCAAATACATTCCTGCTATCGTGTGAATTACTGCACCACTCAAAAATATTCTGCTCTTTATTTTTCGTCGAGCGTGTGAATCAAGCTTTAGAGTGTTTGTCTCCCCCCCGGTGTGGGTGTTTGTATCCGTGACAACATAGTGACACGGTAATTATGATCTCTTACCTCCAGGAGTCCTGAAGGTAAGACACGCCAACAGGGGCGGGAATGAGGGACCGCAACGTTTCAGGGCTTCAGGACCTGTAGGTCCGCTGTACACCTCGCCGCAGTAGTCGTGAAACAGTTCACTGCACACGAAGCAGTTGATCGCCGACCCTACACATATACACAACACTCACGTGTCATCGCTGATCCTCGTTTGTTTCCTACAATAGTGATCCAACAGACTTAATACATAAATATTAAATACGTTTTTTCTAGGCACCGTTCTGAAATGCCTTTATCTAAATAAGAAATATAATATAAACCAAGACTTAGATATTGCCTTTAATAAATTACAAAGGTTTTTAAAAGTTGCAGTATCCAAATTACTTTATAAAATATTTTGACTCTATTTTTATTATTATTATTATTATTATTATTATTATTATTATTATTATTAGCACCGCATCTTACTACCCGTACGGGTTATACGCACTTACGCTAATGTATAATGGTAGGGTGATTGTGAGATGAAATGGAGGACCTACAGTTTAACGTGGAATCCAAACCACGGTGGAGACCTGGCATTCCACACATTCACAAGTTGTGATTAATACACGTCTTGTCAGAGGTGAAGGAAGGGTTTGGCAATCAGATAAGTCTGTGCCGGGACCGAGGATTGAGCCCCGGACCCTCAGCACAGAAGTCTGACACCTTACCCCTATACCACCAGGTCACCCCTCTATTTTTAAAAACTATCTAAGTCTTATCAGAGATTTCTGTTCCCGTTACTCCTTTCAGTGTTCCAGTGTATGATGGGAAATACTGGAACCTTAGTTATCCGACATGTTTTGGTACTCGATTTTTACATGCCATAGTTGTGAAAGTCGTTCGGTGCTGGAACACGATGTGTTACCACGACTCGTAGATCTAAACTGAACCTTTTTAATTTATTAACGACAATATTTAAGTCTTGGTTTATGTTATATTCATTTACTCCTTATGAAAGATTCAATTAGAATGTTTTCTAAAATGTTGTTAAATAAGAAAGTTAAGAGATCATTTTCTTGACCGGATCAGGAAGCTGTCACAAGGTCGCAGATGAATAATCGACTAAGAGACACGTCCACCGCAGGAAGTTTCAAAAGACTGGAAGCGAAGTACACACTTTAAGGGTACAAGCTAAGGAGAGGGAAAGTCATATTAAACACATTTTCCAGTATCCTGTATCTTAAACCCCATAAGTACCTGACAAAATACTTTTTTTCATTAATTTAAATACGACAGAGAACTCTTTTAATCATAATTTAAAGAACATAAGAAAGGTTCTCTTGATTGTCTAACAGATGGAAGCACTAACTCAATTTGAGTTAAAATTGGACTTTCCTCCTATTTCCCTACCTACCTACCTAGCTACATTGTTGCAGAAAGCTTTGTTGGGACTGTTGCGACACAGATAAAGTCCAGCAACAAAGCGGGAACAATGTTTTAAAGAAGGCGAGTCAAACTCGTTTGATCATATGGGGGGTCGCAATGAAAATTGAAAATACTGAGGGGCCGACACTTCAGAAAATTCAATATTGCCATTATCCTTCATTATTACTTACTTGCTTTATGGCACTAGGAACTTGAAAGTTCATTGCCGCACTCACAAAATTACGCCACCTATCTCTATCTTGGGTTAGCTATATACAATCCATCTCATTACACCCTATTCTTATCTTGAGATAGTTCTATACAGTCCACCTTATCATACCCTATTCTTATCTTGAGATAGCTCTATCCAGTCCACCTTATCATACCCTATTCTTATCTTGAGATAGCTCTATCCAGTCCCCCTCATCATGCCCTATTCTTATCTTGAGATAGTTCTAACCAGTCCACCTCATTACAACCTATTCTTATCTTGAGATAGCTCTATCCAGTCCACCTTATTATACCCTATTCTTATCTTGAGATAGTTTTATCCAGTCCACCTCATTACACCCTGAACACGGTTCTAGATTCCACAATTCAAATCCTCATTATTACAAAAATAAAGTTTGAATTCAATAACATTTTAAGACTTACACTCTATTTTTTTCCCATAAATTTAAAACTTTTTTTACAGGCTGGGTGTGAATATTAGGATTTATATTTTATAATGAAGTCACTTTCTTTAGTAAAACAAAATGTGTTCGACTGTTATATTCTTTTTTTCATAAGAGAAAACAGCTACTCACACACCAATGGGCTGCCAAATATTACGGATATTTAACAATTTTTTTTGAATTAATCTCTGGTGGTTAATAGAGTCCAAATTTGGTATACCAATTGCAATTGCTATATTTCCCCAAAAAAATGACAAATTTCCAAATGTCATGATCTCAAATTGTGTATTTCTACAACGTTTATTAAAAGTTGATTTCGGGCCGCATCGTTTATTGGTTTATTGGTTCGAAGGCAGCCCAGAGCTATGGATCGGGCCGCAAGCTTGACATGGCTGTTCTAAAGTATTGAGACCGTTTCAAAACAGTCAAGACAAAAAAAATTAATAAATAAATCAGTTGCTTCTTGTATCTCACTTGAAATGGAAAACACGATACAAAGTTCCGTAATTTTTTTTTAGATCGGACATTTTCAGAAACAAATGTCTAAGCTTCTCTTGAGTTCTATGGCAGTAAGCGTGTAGACCACGGAAAACACTCTCAACCTGATTGGTGGAATGCAACCACTGTCATATTACAAGAGCCAGGCCTCTACCGTGGTTCGGATTCCACGTTAAACTGTAGGTCCTCCATTTCATCTCACAATCACCCTACCATTGCACATTAGCGTAAGTGCGTATAACCCGAACGGGTAGTAAGACGCGGTGCTAATAATAATAATAACACATTACAAGAATCACAATAAAAATAAGTGGAAGGGGGCACCACACATACTTTCTAGCCCCTCTATTCAAACAGAGCAATTTGCCTATAGCTCGGAGACTAGGAGGTAGCCTTCTTTTACACTTAAAGGTAACTTAATTTCTTAGTTAATTGATTCAACTATGGTGTAGCTTATAAGATATAGCCATAGTGCATTACGTCGCCTTTCAGAGTAACCGGAGTATAATATCTTCCATGTCCCAATGTAGGAAAATACTATTTACAAAATATGAAAAGAGAAAAGGAGCAAATAAAAAACCCATAAAACAACTATGACAATCAATAAATTTAAAAAATAAAATAATTTGAAACTAAACAGTACTTAGCTCTTGTGTGGAGTAAATCGTTGGGAGCACAAACGGATGGAATCCATACACAAATCAATTTATACCTAAGATATATCATATGACAAGTTTTTTTTATAACCTTACGACCTGTTCATGTTATACGCATATAAGATAATTACTCCAATGGGGTAGGGATAAGGAAGGAAGCATTTTAGAGGTGATCTTTCCTCAGTAGACCCCAATCTCTCCGGCATCAGCAGGTCGTCAAAACATGAGCGTGACACCTTGGACTGTTCGGCCACCGAAGTGCTAGTGGGAAAAAAGAGCATCGCATTTCACCAAAGAGCATACATGCAACAATATACACTTCTACATCTACATATTATTTGTTCTGTCCATTTTCATCTCCCCAATTCGCCAAAGAGATTGTTTATAACTCAGTGAAGATATTGTTTGTAACTCAGCGAAGATATTGTTTATAACTCAGCAAAGATATTGTTTATAACTCAGCCAATATATTGATTATAACTCTGCAAATATATTGTTTATAGCTAAGCAAATATATAGTTTATAAATCAGCAAAAATATTGTTTATAACTCAGCAAATATATTGTTTATAGCTCAGCAAATATATAGTTTATAACTCAGCAAAGATATTGTTTATAACTCAGCAAATATAGATTTTATAAAATATTTATTTTTTAGTTTATTTATTTGAGGTATTTAACGTGCACTTTCTGGACCGATTGATTATATCAGTACACGATAATTTCTATGAGCAAGAGCGAAAGGGCCTACCAATTTAAAAAAAAGAAAGTATTTTCACATAACTTTCAGGGTTGTTTTACATATCACAATCGACATGGGACCTACGACTTTACTTCCAATACGAAGAAAGTTGTTCTACGAATTTTTTATCGCTCAAGAAAAATCCGTCAACCCCGGCTGGGTTTGAACCCTCAAACCTCAGATTCTGAGGCGAGCACTTCTTCCAAGACCACTGAGATCGTCTATAAAATATTCCTTAGGATAAAAGTTCTTTTTATCTCTAAGGTTCCTACAAATTGGCAATGGAAAGTTATTTCATTTCTCAAAGAGCTACGGAGATATTATTCCAAATTGGAAATACCAATTTATGTCACGTAATGCTTGATCGAATAATATTTTATTTTTGCAGCATGCCTTGCTACCCATTTGAGAAAATGGGGTAGTAATAATGAGGGTTGAATTTATAAAGTATGTAACCGCATTTGTGTGGATACTGAGTGGGGGAAATTGCTTATGAAAAACCATCCATGGTACACCCTGTCGATATTCAAACATGAACCTCCCGGTCATCAGTAAATCAAACAATGTGAGCCTGACGTTTTAGTCCACGTGCACTTTGATGCAGGTAATAAAATTAAATTTTTATATGATTAAAAATAATAATTATTAAGCAGGAAGTAAAATCAGTTGCATTACCTGATTGTACGAGGAGGGTTACGCAAAGTATCGTCGGTAAGAACCACTTGGTCATCCTGAGGTGTCGTCTTTGAACAGTTGAACAACGGGCTCTTCACCGACAAACAGGGCTCGTGGTCACACATTAGCAGATAATTAAGGTCTTATCGCCTATAACTGTCCACATATCCCACCTTTCAACGCCCACACGAACAATCACCCCCCTCCACCTTCTTGTACCTCCTTGATCGCCCATCCATCAATCCTCTAACTTGACTGACGTGACATCAAAGTTGATGAGTAGTTCAGCTCTTTGTTTTACTGTGGGTCTTTCCCATGCACTTTTTATTTCAAGGTGATTCCATTAATATGCCGATATGTCAATCAACTCTGTGATGCAGTCGGCTATAAATCGTACATTTACACCAACACTATTACACGTGGATCATTTCTGACTAAAATTAATGGAGATAAAGAGTTAATTGAAGTTCCTAGTACTAAACATTGTTGAAATATTAAATTATATTTGGATAAAAACTGCATTTAAAAAGCAGTTTTTGGCCATTTTAGAATGGCATCACAGATAAGCACTGTGCACAAATCTTCATTCTGTCTTAACAGGGACATACTGCACACATTTCTGTCATATCGTAGGTGTTTTCTTTTCCCTTTTACTCTCATACCTCGCACGCGTGCCTGCGCGCACACACACACACACACACACACACACACACACACACACACACACACACACACACACAAAAGTCAATGTTCAACTCTTTCCCTCGGTTCCCTTCCCCTGGCAATCAGACATCCGCTAACACCGGGAGTACACGCCCCTGTTTCACGTGGGGCGCCCGCCTTTCATCTCCAACTTTACCCAACTCTTCCCTCGGTCCTCCCTCGCCCCCTTCACACACAACTCTCTGCTCGCCAATGTTTGATTTCCTTCAGCAGTCTGTCTAGTTTTACAACATTCGCAGAGGAAACAGATTCCCTCCAAAGAAGGCGTAGATTATTGAATTAAAATGACGACTAGACAAAGGTTTTATCCATGTCCCGGTTTCTTTTTCTTTTTTTATGCCGGGACAGATTTCATAGTTTTCTTTTCATAGAAATAGTCCTGTAATCAACAAGCTAAATGTGTTCGTTGTGTCATATAGTATTGCTAAAATATAAAATGTACTACTTTCCTTCATGATGGATCGTGTAAGAATTATTGAACAAAGAATCAACGGAAGGTAAGAGTAATATTTCTTGCAAACTATGCATTCAAGATGGTCGTTCAAAATAGCTCAAAAAGTTCAACATACACAATAAACTTATGTAGTAAATAAATAGCAACTAGCACAAGGGTTGATTCTAGCTACAGACACAATAGTCTGTGTTGTAGCCAGTATCCTCAGTCACAGGAACAGGGTTGATTGTAGCTACAGACACAATAGTCTGTGTTGTAGCCAGCATGGTCCCTCAGTCACAGGAACAGGGTTGATTGTAGCTATAGACATAATAGTCTGTGTTGTAGCCAGTATCCTCAGTCACAGGAACAGGGTTGATTGTAGCTATAGANAAATGTTCATCTCGAAGCCTAAATTTTAAAATTTAGATAGGATTTTTTTTTAAATTGAGAGGTAATCTACCCACATTTGCGTGAAAGGAGAGTGGTACATTATTTATGAAAAACCCACCCTCAGAAGACCGGACGGGGATTTGAATCTTGATCTCCCCGTCATATGCAGGCTAGTTAAACATGAGAGTGACTCCTTAGACCATTCGGCCACTAAAGCGGGTGTTATTAGTGATAATAAAAGTAGTAATAAGCAGTTGGTTCTTAAGGTAGTAAATCAACTATCTTCCTCGTGTTAAAAACTACCTGTCAAAGTTTGAAATAAGTTGCCGGTATGTGATATCTCATGTGTAACACGTGTCATTGATGTGTGTTCTTGAAACTCTTGCTAGGGAGTTTCCCTCCCCCCTTCCCCCCTAAGGGGTCGTCATATTCTCGCCATTCTTCCTTGCACACTAGTTCAGGAAATTGACTCTACACGTGCTGCCAACAAAACCCAACTCGGGTTGATGAGGCCATTCAGTGCTACCAACAGCGGAGACCAGTCTCGTCAACATTATAGAGCAGTATTGACAAATAAACTCCAATTTTCATAGGAAGAGCTTCATCTGACAGGGAAGTTTCTAGATTTACTTTCACGTAGTCTTACTTAAATTCATGAGATCTGAAGCTGTCCCTTTTGAAAATTATCATCAATACTCGTAGAATAACATTACTAATATCGTAAAATGTTATCCTTTTTTTAAGCACCACGTCTTACTACCCGTCTGGGCTATACGCCTATGTACTAGCTACACTAATGGGTAAGGGATTAGGAAGACTTAATTAGAGGAAATGCATACGCATTTGCGTGGAGGGAGGGTAGAAAACCATTTAGAAAATCTACCCTCAGTGCACCCGACTGGGATCAAACCCCGATAACTCCATCTTCGGCAGCCTAGTCCAACACGAGAGTAACGTGTTAGACCACACGGGCACCGAAGCGGGTCTAATCAATGTTGATTGCAAAAAACAAATTTTATATTTCTTAAATGTGTCTTCCTACCAAAATCAAACTATACATAAACTGAAGACATCAATAACATGAGCTATGTAACCCAACAGACGTAGACTCGTAATAATAAAACCATCATGAAAATAATATGTGGGGAATAACCCTCGAATCCATTTAGGTGGTCGTACAATCTAAGGCTTCAGTTTAGCAATAAACTAGACTGTAAATAATGGGGAAATCGGGGTTAGAATCCCGGTCATGTATATTGAGGGGGAATTTTTCCAAAATAGTTTTCCACTCTCTCTCCACGTGAATGCGGGTACGCTTCCTCTAAAGTTTCAACATTCCTCATCCCTAAGATATAAACGTAATTAACCCAGACGGGTAGTCAAACAGGGTGCTTAAAACAACCCGCAATATACCCAGTTGAGATTCAAATCCTTACCTCCCTGACACTGGAAATCCATTCTGTTGAAATCCTGATGCCTTAGACCATGCGACCACGGTACGATTCGAATACACTACCTCAAAAAATTATTCTTTAAAGACCGTTTATGATTAGTTTGATTCAAGCGGTGTCGTGTCGTGGAGTGTTACCATGATAAGCATAGCTTGTTAAAATTGTACCTGTGGTATGTTTAGAGATAGGGTAAATTCGCTTTTGCGAAAAACGCGAAAAGAAAAAAAAAAGATCGAAAATAGGGTATTTATAAGTTTTCTTTGCGTTTCATGGCATTTGAAAGTGTTTCAAGTGATTTTTATTTCGCGAATTAACACGAAAAACGTGATTTTGAGAGTATTTTAGCTAAATTATTCTATTTAGCGAGGTAGACGCGAATTCCCTGAAAATGCTGTGCATTTAAATAAAATGCTGAGAATTTCTATAAAACGATGTTTTTCAGCGGAAATAAGTGATTAAAAAATCATTGAGTTTCACTCGTCTGTGTGCTTCAGCTCGGGTTTTACTTGTATCCTGTGCCTTCCACAGCCCATCCGGCTAATCGCCACATTCCGTTAGTCGTT
>CABFWO010000222.1:216257-253353 GCA_902155825.1 Timema genevievae | reverse complement strand
TATTATTATTATTATTATTAGCACCGCGTCTTACTACCCGTTCGGGTTATACGCACTTACGCTAATGTGCAATGGTAGGGTGATTGTGAGATGAAATGGAGGACCTACAGTTTAACGTGGAATCCGAACCACGGTGGAGGCCTGGCATTCCTCACATTAAGGCTAGTATTAAAATATATTCAAACCAACAGAGTAATTAGAGGTTTAGTATGCAGATGTCAGAATAATTCCTCACAATTTTCCCTCTTACTACTAGACTCTTAAAACCTTTTTACTAAAAAATATAAATAAAGTTAACATGCAACATTTTTTCCCCCGTCGTTTTCAACTAAATCCAAGCATGCTACCATTACTAATTTTTTCAGCTGAGAAAATAAAAGTTGTGAAAATTTGTCACGAACACTTTGTTTCAACGCAAAGTAAAATAATGCAATTAATTATATAATAATTTTAAAATTCTAAATCCAAGAAACAGGAGAAATAACCAGACTCCATTGTAAAAGGCTACGGTATGTAAAATCAGGGGTGGCTTGTGGCCTGTCACTATTTCCTTCCTCTCAATGTGTCAAGCTGGCCTGGTTCAAATCCCGGATCAGGTCTACAGAGGGTGGTTCTCCCTAAATGGTTTTCCACTTTCCTTCCACGCAAATGCGGGTATATTACCTCTAAAATGCTTCCTTCCTTATCCCGATCCCATTAGAATATCATTAATGCGAATAACCTGAACAGGTAGTAAGGTGCGGTGATAGAAAAAAAAAGTATATTGATTTTAAACGTCTAACCCGCCTCGGTGGCGTAGTTGGCTAACGCACTAGTCGTGGTGAGCTCGACCGCTGAGGACGGGGAGATCGAGGTTCGAATCTCGGTCGGGTGTTTTTCCTAAATGGTTTTCCACTCTCCCTCTACGCAAATGCGGGTTCACTTCCTCTAAATTCAACCCTCCCAATTCCTAATCCATTAGCGTAATTAGTACTTAAGCTTATAACCCGAATGGGTAGTAAGACGCGGTGATAAATATTATTATTATTTAAACGTCTAGTTTGATGCTGAATGGGAGGAAACAATTCACTGGTACAGTCCAGTCAAGACTGGCTTGTCTTGGTAAAAACCCACGAGACATCACTGTGCAGTGTCAAATATGGCCAGTGTGACCATATAGACTCAGATAAATTAAAGGTACAGTTTTCTTTTAATTATATTTTTCATTGTATAAATAAAAACATTATGTAATTTACTATGTAGTTTCAATAAATGTTTTGATGGTGTTTTAATTTGCAATAATTTAACAATTATTGGCGCCTCAGGCTATTAACGTAACTTATATGCCTTCATTTTAAGGCAGCAGCCTCGGTCAGCGAGAAATATTTGTTAGAGAAAGGCTAAATCTAGAGTCCTTTTTCATCAAGCCTAGTCTCATAGCTCTGCTATTATGCTTAAAAAGTAATTGAAAATACGCATATTTTTCTATTAGTAAAATACAAACTATAGAGTCATTAATGAAAAAGAGCCCTGTTAGAATCTTTCGACTTTATTTGTCGTGAAACATATTTTGAAATAGGGTATTGTGGAATTAAATATTGCATTATAGCTGAACATCTGTTTTACCATTTCTCGATAAACGAGGCGGCCTCCTTGATGGGTCCTTTAGTATTTATTTTTAAGCACCGTGTCTTACTAGCCGTTCTTTATTATCGAATTCATGGAATCGAACCTTGGAATCAGAGAAGAAAAAAAAACTTTTGCAACCTACGTTGAGATAAATATAATGGTTTTATTTACAATGTATAAGGATGCTTGTAGTACGATTAATTTATCCGTGAGTGTACTTAAACTAGTTTGGCAAATCTTATTTATCCGTGAGACTACTTTACCTTGCCAAGCTTTATATATAGGTGATTGTACTTGCTCTCCAAGTTTTATTCATCTCAGCAATTAACTGCCCACTCACCAAGTCAGGACGCTTTTAAACAAAAGCTTAGTATGCGCGTACTTCATTCTAAATAATTTTTGCACCCAATTTAAATCAAAGTAGAGAAATGTTTTTAACTTGTCATAAAACTATCTTTGTATTCAAAACGTGTAAATTAGCAACAAAACCATATATATATTTAGGTAACTTGAAATACACGGAATTCTCTTCGATTCCATTTTATATTTTTGTTATATTTAAATTTATGCACTCGCTTACCATGCAATTTTTTTTATAAAGATTATTTAACTTGACAAAATATTACTTTGAATATAAATTAAATTATAATAAATGAATTATTTAAATATAGCTTTGAAATTATTTTAAAGGTCATTCAGATGACGGGGATATGCTTAAGCGCTTTATGTTGCGGAAGTAACAAATACATTTTTACTAAATGTGATTAGTTTAAAATGTTTGTACAACTTGATTGAACTACCTTGTTTACACCGACAACCAACATTAAGAGTGTCCATCATAGC
This sequence comes from Timema genevievae, assembly GCA_902155825.1. Lineage (NCBI taxonomy): Eukaryota > Metazoa > Arthropoda > Insecta > Phasmatodea > Timematidae > Timema > Timema genevievae. The sequence continues at coordinate 250,902 of CABFWO010000222.1, read as the reverse complement.
AGATCCAACTCATCTCGGCTCGTTTGTGTGCGCGCGCACGCGATGTATGGGAATAAACTGAAAAAGAAAACACCAACGATATGCCAGAAACGTGTGCAGTGCATTCGTATTTGAATGATTACTTGACATTTTCCGCGGTGACGATGGGGGACAAAGCGACAAAGTTTCTTGTTAATAACTACAGTGTGCCCTATTATGAGAGAATAAAGATTTGTGCACAGTGATTATCTGTGAAGCTACTCTAAAATGGTCAAAAACGCCCTTTTCAATGCAGTTTTTATTCAAATCTCATCTAATATTTCAACAATGTTCAGTATTAGGAACTTCTATCAACTCTTTATCTCCATTATTGTTTAATAAGAAGTGATCCACGTGTAATAGTGTTGGTGTAAATTTAGGATTTCTAGCTGACTGTATCACAGAGTTGATTGGAATGTGATGCACGCTCTTAATTGAAATTCGGCATTGTAGAAATAATTATGTTTCAATTGATTTATTAATTAAAAAGTTACTATAAAAGTTATCAAAAGCTTCTAATGACATTCTCTTATGGATTACTGTATACTTTCTATCTACATTATTAATTAAATGGACTAAGAATATGTATACAACTATAATCATAGTTTTTCCTGCCATTGTGGTAACATGTGATTCCATTTTTAAAATAACAGGCTTCCTGTGGAAATCAGATTGTGGCTAAATTGTATTTCCATCCACCTGGAGCATTACTCAAGGAGATAAGACGATCAAATTTTGTAAACCTTATAAATTACCTTCCAACCTAATATCTGTAATAATAAACTTTATGTTAAATTGATCAAAAAACTAATATATATTAAAATTGGTGCGTGTTAATATTGCAAAAATATTTTTTTATAAACGTGATAATCAATCACATTTAATAAAAAATATTTTTACCGAGGACAATTCTCACACAAGGCCCAAAGTGCTTTTGGGATAAAACCCACATTACCTTAAAAATATAGCCATCGTCGGGCATTGGTAGAGTGTGAACTAAACTGGAGGTGGGGGTAATCTATAAGAAGCAGCCTCAGAGGTGAGAAAGTATTGTTTGTTTGTTTATAATAATACATTTATTAAACATAAACTTTTTTTACATTGATAAACATACACTGAAAATAAATGAACACCAGCTCCGTGGTTATCTATGTCATCTTCCCCCAGCGCAGCAAGATGCGAGATTGATCCTTTATTCAACGAAAGAAAACACACTATGTGTTTTTCACACCCCCGCTCAAACCGTCATTTTACACGTTCCTTTTGCAGTCCTCCTCCCTCAAATACAACTCAAGGTTATCAGTGAGAGATGCGTCACGAAATAATATTAGTTTTTACCAACCCGGCAAGGTCGATCTCAAGGTCATGACGTTAAGATATCAGCACTCAGTATCGCGCCATTTTATAAGCCCATCAAAGTCGTTATTAAGGTCACGACGCTTCTACTTTGGAAGCTTCAAGATCCCCGCGATCCACGCGCCATCTATTAGCTCGGCAGGGTCGATCTCATGGTCACGACGCTCTCTTCTTTTCAGTGAGATCACAAGTTAGGCCTGAGACATTTCTGTGGGTAATGTTGTAGAAGCAAGTCAGAAAAAACAACACCTCATTACACCCAGCTGGGATTCGAGCCCCAGTCTACCCGTCACCAGAAATACAGGTCAGACGAGACCTGCGACTCAGTCTGCGTGCACATCACCACGTATGGTGATTTATTGAAGTGAATTAATGTTTTAAAACATATAAACATTTGAAAATATTGTAATACATTATTTATCTAAATACATTTCTCTAAGCCAAATGTATTTTATCTGCAAACATTAGAGCCACCTCAAGTAATAGGGTTTCACGGGCCCTAGGTTGTAGTCAACAGTCCTAGTAGTTCCCACAACAAGGTCGAGAACTTCGATCAGAAGACGTCAATTGAGTCCTTGATGTCTCGTTTGAGGGTGGAAATGGGAAGGCCGACTTTTTTTTTATTGGTCGGGAGGAGTTTGTTTACGATACACCCACACGCGAGCCACATGGGACTGCCGAATGACACGAGCCGAGTCGCATAAGAGAATACTTCTTTCTGCTTCACATCCTACTAACCACCCACTTGGGCGTCCAACATGGTCTAAGCAGCGTGGTCCAACTGGTTCACTGAAAATGTGGCCCTCACGGTATTCTGGAGGAAAATTAAAGGGAAAACCCTGGGTGGTAAACGTGAAAGATCATTATTGCAGTTTATGCCTTTGATTAGTAAAAATATAAATATTGGTGTATAGCTTGAAAATTATTGGTTTTATAAAAATATGCTTCGAATAAAATATTTTTATTATAAATAGATCTACATGTTTGTAATAATAAGTAATTTCATATCTCAAATAGTTTCGGAGATATGATAAAAAATGATAATTTACGCATCAGATCGGAGCCCTTAAAGTCATTTTGCCGAAATATTGAGGGTAGCCATTTTGTTTGGAATATTTATAAATGCTTAGAAATGAAATTTAATCAAAATCGTTAGAGCTGATTTTGATAAAATCAACTTTTTCTCTTTTTGCCCTTAATTTTAGGGTTAGATATAAATATTTATAAGGCCAAGTTGTTTGTGAAAATGTGTGTACGTTCATATTTCGTAATACATTTTTGGGAGATAAATAAAAACTTTTTGGTAGTAAAATTTGAAAGATTCTACCAACCAAAAATGTAATTTATTTAAATATAATGCAAGTAATTTGTTTATTAAGTGTTGTTCGTAGGTCTATATTAAGTTGATGGAATTACTAAATATATCTTCGACTCACGGCGCAAACTGATACTTATATTGGGCCCTTGGGATGAAAAACGTCGGAGCACCCTGGTCTAAGGCGTCACTCTCGTGTAAGACTGGCCCGATAACGGAGATATCGGGGTTTGACTCCTGATCAGGGGTACTGAGGGTAGATTTACAAAACTGTTTCCCACTCTCTCTCCACCTTGATGCGGGTACACTCTCTTTAAATCCAACCTTTCTCATTCTCAACCTATTAGCCTAATTAGTATATAGGCGTATAACTCGAACGGGTAGTAAAGACGCGGTGCTAAAAAAAAGAGAGAAAAGGACTATGAAAAGGAATTTTAAGGAAATGCACCAACATTTGTCTGAAAAGAATCAGCTTCAATGTACACACACCCGGGAATTGAGCCGTGGCAATGATATTCAAGGACACAGCGGGTCTGACACTTTAAACGTGTGACTAGAAATTTAAGCTCAAACAAAGGAAGTAAAGGGTATTAAAAAAAAGCGCCATAATCCATCTAGAAGGATGGATAAAAATAATCGAAAATCACACTGACTGAGAAAATCCTCCTCGAATGAACCCATTATGGAGTCGAACTGATTCCTGACATAGTTCAAAGCTAAGTAGTATGCCACTAGCGCTCGGACACCGCTGGCGGTTACATGCTACTACATATTCAAACTATCTAATCAAAAGATTCAGAATGAGGAGAATGTATTCTAAATAAATTATTATGGATTAAATAGCAAAGCTATTATATTTGATAATTACGGTCGTAGCTGCCTTAAATTATGAGTGAAGAATGACCTTGCGCACGGGATAATTCCTGGATAGCTCAGTGGTTAGAAGATTGGTGTCCTAAGCTCAAGGTCCTGGGTTTAATTCCCGTGTCCAGGTATCATTATTCAATTTAAATAATACATTAATTATTACTTAGTTGATTGCAATGTTGTTTTAATATAATTATTACATCTAAAAGAAAAAAATCAAACAACTTTAAAAACATTTTGTATTTATGTAGTAAGTTATTCAGCCAAATATTACTTTACAAATAAATGTCTGTCTATACTTGAAAAATTGTCTTATTTATCTTAACACTAACGTACTTGAATATGATGCTTGGGTTCAAATACTGGAGGGATGGATTATTTTCTGGTGTCCCAACACAGAGAGGCTTTACATTCTTTATCCAGGTGAGTGCAGGTGTATTTTGTAACTAATTAATAGCCTAATTCAAACGTATAAGCAGTCGGGTCTACTGAGGGCGGTTTTTCCTAAATGGTTTCCCAATCTTTTTCCATGCAAATGCGGTTTGATTACCTGTAAAATGCTTGCCTCATCATTCCCTACTACCCCATTATAGTAATTATAATATTATAGGTAGTAATTGGTAGTAAGCCGCAGTGATAAAACAAATATTGAAAATGCTACGTGTCGATCTCGGTGGTCTTGGAGTAAAGTGCTCGTCTCAGGACCCGAGGTTCGTGGGTTCAAACCCAGCCGTGGTTGACGGATTTTCCTTGAGCTATAAAAATCCGTAACACAACTTCCTTCGGAGGGGAAGTAAAGCCATCGGTCCCATGTCGACTGTGGCATGTAAAAGAACCCTGGAACGTATGTGAAAATACCTTTCCTAGCAAAATTGGCTGACCCTTTCGCTCTCGCTAGTAGAAATTCTCGTGTGCTGATATAATCATCCGGTTCAAAAAGTTCACGTTAAATACTTCATATAAAGTAAACGAAACTGAAAAAAATGCTACATAGACCGTTGCTACCTTGAAAAGTCTCATTCACGCTGAGCTACTTGTAATGAATTAGGTCACACACACTTGAGGTTGAACATTCATATAATTTTCTCGTCATTCCAAGGGTAAATAAACAAGATTTTTTTAAAGACAACTTCGTCACAAAACTGCGTGAGCACAATAATAACAACAATAATAATAATACTTAGTACCACACTTACTAAACCGTTTGGTATGCGCTTAAGTATTAATTACTCTAATGGGTTAGGAATTGGGAAGGTTGAATTTAGAGGAAGTGAGCCCACATTTGTGTGGAGGAAGAGTGGAAAACTCTTTAGGGGAAATCCACTCCCAGTTCACCCGAACGAGATTCGAACCTCAATCTCCCCCTCCTTAGTGGTCTAGCTCAACACGAAACCAGCGCGTTAACTAACTACGCCACCGAGGCTGGTTGTGAGCACAACAGACCATTAATAATGAGTTAATACGGTTTGTTAGATTTTTTTTACTGCGTCTGACTACCTGTTCAGTTTACATGCAAATATGATACTAATACTCTAATGGGGTAGGGATGAGGAAGGAAGTATTTTAGAGGTAATATACCTTCATTTGCGTGGAAGGAGAGTGAGAAACCATTGAGGAAGAATCAACTTCAGTAGACCAGATCGATGATTATAGGTTTGGACCAAATCCGCTTTTCCATTTCACGGACCGGGCAAAAACACGTCCAGTTCATTGAATTGGGGAACTATTGGAGCTGTCCAGTTCATGAATTGGGGAACTATTGGAGCTGTCCAGTTGATGAATTGGGGAGCTATTGGAGATGTCCAGTTGATGAATTGGGGAGCTATTGGAGCTGTCCAGTTCATGAATTGGGGAGCTATTGGAGCTGTCCATTTCATGAACATGGGCACCACAAGCACTACCCAAATCATGAACCGGATGAGTTTTTCCTCGGTCCGTGAAATGGGCAAAAGAAGAAGCGAGTTCACGGAATGAGCAAAAATATATCCAATTCAGGAAATGTCCAATTTCACTTTTGAGGTGTAAAATATACATGGACGCCACTAAGACAGGGTTCTCGATGTAAAAAAATGAGATTGAGAGCCCTAAAATAAATAGTACTTTGCACCTCACAGACTTTCTTTTTATTTTATTTTAAAATATAAATATTGAATTACTAAAAACGCGTGAGATTTGTGAAACTAAATAATATATATGTTCGCAGAAACAATATACCAAAGAGCATACATTAAATAATACACACTGTTACAGAAGCATTGAGGAAAGAGGAACATCTCTGCCAATAAATTATATATGTATATTTGCTTATAACTTAAAAATGATTGGTTTTATGAAAATATATTTCAAATAAAAGATTTTTATTTTGTTTAGTACTACAACTTTACAATGATAAGTTATATCGTATTTCAAAAAATTATGGTGATACGAACAAAATTAGAAACTTCCGCTTGTGTAAAATACCCTTAAAAATAATTTTCTTCTGGGAAAATGAGAACCACCATTCTGTTTGTAAGCTCATTCAATGTCTAGATACAAAATTTCATCAATATCGTTAGAACAAATTTCGAGAAAATCAATTTTTATCTTTTAGCTCTTTTGTAAACTACCCTTAATTTTAAGGTTTTGATATCCAATTCTAAAAAGTAACCGGGGGAACTCTATGAAAACCCTAGATACCAAGTTTTAGCCCGGTCGGTAAAATAGTTTCAGCTCCAAGTCGAGGTACAGGCAGACGGCATCGCGAAAACAACTCTTTCGGTTTCAGGGAGTCATGAAACGTCGACATTTATCAAAATAACGATTTTCTTAACGATGACAAAACTTCTCTCTTCGAGAGGTCGAGATAAAATAAAAAAAGGTATTGAGCTATAGATTTAAACTTACACTGGGATTTACTACAAATCCTGTAAATTGGGCGAGCAATAAAGTTGACTAGTTTTTCACCTGGATACGACTCGTAGTTTGTTATTTACTGTTAAATAAAGAGGGGGAGGTTGGTATACATGCAGGTAAATACTTGATTTACCAAATACCGGACCATATTAATTTACAGCTGTAAAAGTAGCTAAACAATCTTTCATTTATTTATTTTGTTTTGTTTCGGGTGTGGTATTCTGGCTGGGTTGGAAGGTAATTACTGCGTTGGTGCTTAGGCGCTGGGCTATCGTTTTCCTCGAAAGGTGAGTCGTCTTGGCGTAGAAAGAATGCAGTCCCATTTCATTCGATCTCAAGGGAATCTGAGTAGCTTTGAGTGTAATGGCTCAGTGGACGTTCGGAGGGACTCTGCAAGAGTTGGGAGGGAAAACGTTGTTTTGGGTGCGAAGGGTGGATGTGTCTGAGAGAAGAGGGGCCAGGTCGTATGTACTAGGGAACTTTCTAGAGACTTCTGTCCGGTGGATGAAGGGGGTATGGGCGGTTTCCCTCCCATATTCTTTCTGCCCTTAGAACGCGCCATAAGTTTTTTTTTCTGGTTGGCTATCTGTTCCTTGCTGATTCTTTCTAACTTCTAAGAGTGGCGTTACCTTGGTGTTGGGGGCAAGTGCTCAAGATAGTCATCCCGGTGGCGCTAACTTAGGTGGAAATTTGAGGAACTTTGAAGCCAGCTTAGGACGGTATTTTAATAGGTGATGAACTCAAGGCTAGAATACTATTATTTCTTTTAATTATTTAGTTAATTAGCTTTAATAACAATTGTTACATATAATATTCAATACTTATTTGGAGTTAATATGAAATATTTTATAACTTCTCTCCCTATGCATTATCTAAACAGATTAACCTTTAAGGGCCAGTAACTCTTAACAACAACAGTAGATAAATTACACAATATACAAATTAGTTCTTACAATCCAACCTATTTTATAACATGTTATGACATGTAAAATTACTAAGTACGTTTGCTTAGAAGGTTCTATTGTGTACAGTTGTTAATTGATTTACAACCTGGGGGCTACGACCCCCTTAGGGGTTGGGCATGTTTCTTGTGGGGTCGCAATACTTGTTAGCTGAAGTTAGCGTTTTATATTTACATTTTAAAGTGATAATAATGATTATAGGATGTTGCAACTTTAATCATTCGTAATAGTCATTATAGAAGCAATGCGCACTAATTAAATCAAGCACACGTGTTTAACGTCACGCTCATTTGGTTGGCCGTGTATGAGGTCAGGATTCAAATTCCGATCGGGGGGAGGGGTTATTTCTCCTAAATTGGTTTCCCCTTATCCCTCCATGAAAATAAAGGTACATTTTCTCTAAATTATACCCATCCCGCAAGTGTAATTAAAAGCGCATAGCCCAGGCGGGTGGTAGGTAGTATCCAGTGAGATTATTAATTTAAAAACTAAGATACGAACTCTTGTAGGCTATCAAGGAACAACTTTGGTCTCAAAGACAAAAATTGGGTTCAAACCCCGATAAAAGTTTAAAACCACTGATCTAATAACATTTACAACAATCAGGTGAAGGCCAGTAGCCAGTAAAAGAACCCAACATCAATCTACACATGTAAAAAAGTAAATAATACGGATGTGAGAAATAAAATAGATTTTTATTAGTCAATTCAATAAATATTATTATAGCATTGCGCGTCTGGGCTACTTCATTCGTAGCCCAGTGGTAGAAACATAGGCCAGTATTAATGTATCGTTGTCCAGAGGACGCCCGAATGTACTAATCGTACATCCTTTCCGTGGAGACTTTTCATGCCCCGATGAGATGAGGTGATGGTGATAGTGAGTATGAGGGTGTGGAACCAGTGGAAACACTTAAAACTTACTTGAGCTTAACTAACCAGACCCTAACGACCTTTGGGGTAATTCTTTTTGCTGGAAAGCGACCCAAGATACCAGCCGGGAATCGAACTTGGGACCCCCTAAGCTCGCAGCCAGGTGCACTGACCACTACACCACGGAGGACTGATTGTCAATTCCATCACAAGTACAGTACATGAGCGTCTTATTCGATACATTTTCAAATTGAAACACCGTAGATTTTGTTTTTGTCAACTTGTATCGCTATCCGTATGAGCTACACGCTTATGAACTAATCACGCTCATGTGTTAGAAATGGGGGGGGGTGTGAATTGAGAGGATATGTATTCGCATTTGCGTAAAAGGAAAGGGAAAACCATTAAAAAAACACTGGCCAGGATTCCTCGTCGTCAGCAGTTAAGTTTATTGGGAGAGTGATGCCTTAAACCATTCGACCACCGAAGCTGGTTAAAGTTAAATTAAATTGAAAGAAAATGTTGAAGTAAAAGAAACGGCACAACCTCTCCTTTCTCTAAGCTTTCTCTTTATTCTTCTGTTTTATCTTTACTCCCCTCCCCTTACACGCGTCTCTTGAGACTTCTTATCGGTGACTTCTTTGCCCCGAAAAAAAAAATGGGGGAACACTCAGAGCAAATGAGATTCTCGAATTACTAAATCCTTTCTCTGCGTTGAGACTTACTTAGCATGCTTAAAGGGTAACGTGGTAGAAAACATTGAGTAGACTCTGGTGTTTGGCTAACGAATCAAGATTGTTATTTGTATCTCCCAAATAAAAAATAATGTATTGTTTGTACTTCTTAAATAACAAATAATATAATAGTGGTAGTCCTGTGAACAGCAAACCCCGCTCCTTCCCATCAAAAAACACCAACCCATTATGTTAGGAATGATGTCGTGTTGCTATCGTTACTACAGCCTTAAGTTTTCCTTTTGGATTTCAGTTTTAAATATCTCCTAAAATTTCTTCTTGGAAATGAAGTGTATATTTTTCTTTGCTGACTAGAAAACAAATGAAAACTATATTCAATAGTACGTTATATTCATAGTTCACACGGTTTAAGACGACAGTCTCACAATAGATGTCAACATCTAAAAAAAATGCGCTTTAGGTTCTTAATCAAGTGTTTAGAATTTTAAATTCAAATTACTTGAGATGAGCTAAAAAACTAAATACTTTTTGAGTGAACGCCATTTTTAAATGGATAGCAAGATTTAAAAGCCATGTACAGATTGAGTTTGAACCACCAAATTAGAAGTGTTAAGAGTTTTAACCAAAAATTTCACTTCAAAATTTGATTACATTTTTTTAGAATCTTGAATCTGATAATTTATAGAATCCTAGAATCTATAATATTCTTAAGGATTTGAAGGTTTAAGGATTCTAGAGTCCTACCCCTACATATATCGCCACACTCATTAAAAGTACCCCTAAATTTCCTCATAGGGGGGGAAGTAGTGAAAAAATAGCGTAAACAATGAAGGATACAGGGGGAAAAAAGAGGGGAAGTCCCATTATACACATTTTTCAGAACAACACATTTACATATCAAACCCCACAAGAATCCAGGCAAATACTTTTTAAATATCAAATACCACAAGGATCCAGGCAAATACTTTTTACATTTCAAACCCCACAAGGATCCAGGCAGATACTTTTTACATATCAAATCCCACAAGGATCCAGGCAAATACTTTTTACATATCAAATCCCACAAGGATCCAGGCAAATACTTTTTAAATATCAAACCCCACAAGTATCCAGGCAAATACTTTTTACATATTAAATCCCACAAGGATCCAGGCAAATACTTTTTAAATATCAAATACCACAAGGATCCAGGCAGATACTTTTTACATTTCAAACCCCACAAGGATCCAGGCAGATACTGTTTACATTTCAAATCCCACAAGGATCCAGGCCAATACTTTTTACATTTCAAACCCCACAAGGATCCAGGCAAATACTTTTTAAATATCAAATCCCACAAGGATCCAGGCAAATACTTTTTAAATATCAAACCCCACAAGTATCCAGGCAAATACTTTTTAAATATCAAATACCACAAGGATCCAGGCAGATACTTTTTACATTTCAAACCCCACAAGTATCCAGGCAGATACTTTTTACATTTCAAACCCCACAAGGATCCAGGCAAATACTTTTTACATTTCAAACCCCACAAGGATCCAGGCAGATACTGTTTACATTTCAAACCCCACAAGGATCCAGGCAGATACTTTTTACATTTCAAACCCCACAAGGATCCAGGCAAATACTTTTTAAATATCAAATCCCACAAGGATCCAGGCAAATACTTTTTAAATATCAAATACCACAAGGATCCAGGCAGATACTTTTTACATTTCAAACCCCACAAGGATCCAGGCAGATACTGTTTACATTTCAAATCCCACAAGGATCCAGGCCAATACTTTTTACATTTCAAATACCACAAGGATCCAGGCAAATACTTTTTTAATATCAAACCCCACAAGGATCCAGGCAGATACTGTTTACATTTCAAACCCCACAAGGATCCAGGCAGATACTGTTTACATTTCAAATCCCACAAGGATCCAGGCAGATACTGTTTACATTTCAAATCCCACAAGGATCCAGGCAAATACTTTTTATATTTCAAACCCCACAAGAATCCAGGCAAATACTTTTTTAATATCAAACCCTACAAGGATCCAGGCAAATACTTTTTATTATTTAAATAATATGACAGACACCTCTTTTAACCATAATCTAAAGTACATTAAAATGGTTTCACGATTGTCTAACAGATGGCAGCACTAACTCAATTCAAGATAAAGTTGTACTTCCCTAATTTTTACCCTGTATCTTCTAAATGATAAATAACTGTTTCCCCAGAATTAAATTACAGGGTACGCCATTGCTATGTGGTAACAAATACACGCCAGTTTTTTGAACATTATTTTTCTGATTTTTTTTTATAAAAAGTAATATAAAGTTCCCCCTCTTCGTACCATAGAATGTTTCTTACTTTGCATACAATGTATTTTACAGCCTAATCATATTCCTGTTGTAGGGTAATTCTTGGAACTTTCTTTTTACTGTTCAGGTGGTTCGGACAAAGAAAATGTTCTCTATGGAAAGAGAGTTTTTCGTTCGTGGGAAGAGATTTCCCAAGCTGCATCTCTCCTTTCACCCTCCCATCAATAATACGTGTCTTGTAGGTTGAGAAGAACCTGGAAACATCCTTTTTATCTCTATGCGCTATATTTTTAGAAAGGAATGCTCGATTTGTCGATAACTTTAGTAGAAATTATTACGCATGGCCATTAGAGTTTTGAGTAGAAAAATTGACTATTGGATCTGTTCATACTCATAATTAACTATAGTGTACTCTAATTTTTATATTATATACTATAGTTAGTATATACATCTATAATTATATATTGTTATTGTAAAACAATATGTTTAGTAAATAGATAACACAATCATGAAGGGCAATCTGACACCTTAGCTCAGTTGGTAGCGTGTTAAGGATCCCGGGTTCGATTCATGGCATGGCCAAAAAGTTTATCATTGGTGAAATGTGGGCTTACCCTTTCCCAGTGATGAATTAACGGCTGGGGACTGGATGTTGGGCCTGTCCTAATATTAAGTTATATTATAAGATATATGAAGCTACAACAGTCCTAGAAAGCCGGTAGTGGAAAATATTTGGCTTGAATATAAAACTGACTCAGGGTAACAGGCTGGAAACAGTAATGGCTGTGAAATATAGTTAAGGGAGACTGTAGGAAACATATCCGAGCGATGGTTCAGAATTGATATAATATTGATATTAAACTCGGTCAGTCAGTAAATAAAAACTCTTTGGGCAGCAATGAATACAGCTTGCCGCAGACTTACCAACCCTGTCTTAAAACTTGCCTCACACTTGCACCGAAACTAGTAATTAGAATTTGGTAGGGGGGCGTAGCCAGGGGCGGAACCAAATCATTTTCATAGGGGGGTCATAATTATAAATAACAGTTACTTACAATGTTGGATTTCTATTTAAAACCATTTAATAGTATCCCATTCATATTTGATCTTATATATGTTTTAAACCGTGGTCATCCTCTCCAATTTTTTAAAATCAGATAGTTTTTATAAATTATTTGAAGTGGCCCTACTTCAACAATTTTTTGAAAAATGGTTTACTCTACAAGCTATGAGTAGTCTTTGCCTTGATATAATTTTTTTTTAGATTCTTTCATAAGCCATTTAAAGTCTTCCTCACCGATAAATTTTTGAAATTTGGATGCCCCTCGAAGCTATTTAGAGTAATCCTTACCTTAATTTTTTACGATAGCAGGAATCCTCTAGAAGATAATCTTTGAACTGATCTTCCACAAACAAAATTTTGAAGATTGAATTATTTGAGAAACTAGGCTATTTGGGGTGGTCCTAGCCTGAACATTCTTCAACATGACATGCATATAGAAGCTATTTGGATTTGTCCTCCCCTAAACATTTTTGAAATTTGGATGACCTTGGAAGCTATTTAAAGCTTCCCTCCCCTGATTTTTTATACCAGTTGCCTCTAGTCTTGTAGTTATTTAAAGCGGTATTCTCAGGCAAATTTTTGACAATAAAATGCATCCAGAAGTCATTTGTAGTTTGATTTAAGGCCATCTTTCAGCTTAATATTCGATAATATCAGAGGATTTGAAATATATCTAGAGGGGAGGAATTTATTCCAGGGAAGGTCAAATTATTTCCAGGGGGCAGAGTCCCCCACAGCTCCACCGCTCCTGCTGTCTACACATATTCTATATTCGGTATTCGTGGATGAACTGCTCTCAGGTGATTATTAGTCTTCTTTGATGTGTGCTAGTCTACAGTCTCTATGCGCATCAATGTTCGTTACTCGCTATGCACGATGTGAAAACGAATATTTTCCCCACACTTGCCTGAGTGATGTCGAAAATTGAATAAACATGGATGAATAACGCACGTGTGGACCCGGCTTAATAGGTGCCTGAACGTAAAAAGATTCTAAATTATATAATTTATCTGTGTTGTATTTTAGTTCTAAAATTTGAACTTTCATTTGGTTTTTTGTATTAATTTTCTAACTTTTACAAGGGGGGGTCAACTAACCCTTTAACCCCTTCCCCCCCTGAATCCGCGCCTGGGCGTAGCTCTTCACAATATACCAGAATTGTTTAGTTTATATTTTCACGTCATATTTCTACCTATGAGAGCTATCTTCATTGCATTGATAAAGTAGGGACGAGAGATTTAGGATTCAAAGGAAATGTATCCGCATTCATTTGATTAGAGTGAGAGTGGAAAACTATCGAGGAAAAACATGCCCTCAGTACACCCAACCGGGATTCAAACCCCGATCTACCAGTCACCGCAAACCAGATTCGATGAGGCCCAACATCTAGTCCAAAAGCCCATTGAAGATAGTGAAACCCGCTTCGGTGGCCGTATGGTCTAAGGTGTCACTCTTACAATAGATAAAATGGTAGCTGACGGGGAGATCTGGGTTAGAATTCTGGTTGGGTATACTAAGAGGCTTTTTCGTAAATATTTTTCCACTCTCCATCCACACAAATCATTCCTAACACACTAGCGTAATTAGTACATATGCGTATAACTCAAACGGGTAGTGGTGTGGTAATAAAAAATGTTTTGGCCCATGATGCCTTGCAATACAAACTACTGGAACAGTCTATTGTCAATATGTTTTGGTTTTCGAGTGGATAAATACATTTTTAGATACGATGCACTCAAGGTGTTTGTTTTTTCCCCATCTATGCTGTCCCACATTTTATATTAATTTACCAAGCTCTATCTGAAATACACCACTTTACTGACAAACACCAAACACTCAAACTATATGCTCCCAAATTTTCTCAACGCAGCTAGTATAAACAAAGCCCGTCAACATCATCTCATTTTCTCATCGGTAGCGATGTCATGTTTTCCTGGGAATGGCCTCGTCCTGACCCACCCCGTGGTCCACCATTACAACTCCCCACCCATAAACACTGTGATACCGAGCCCTTCTTCCTCCGTGTCCACTTCAGACACCAATATTTTCTTGGGGAGAAAATAGAAATGGACGCCGGCTCGCAGAAAACTGAGGCACGAGCGAAGGAAATGGGGGATATTTACAGCAATCCCACGTCGAGTCAGATACATTAAGTGGACAAATAATAATAATAATAATAATAATAATAATAATAATAATAATAATAATAATAATAATAATAATATTTAGCACCGCTTGGGTTATACGCTTAAGTACTAATTTACGCTAATGGATTAGGAATTGGGAGGGTTGAATTTAGAGGAAGTGAACCCGCATTTGCGTGGAGGGAAAGTGGAAAACCATTTAGGGAAAACCACCCCCAGCTCACCTGACCGAGATTCGAACCTTGATCTCCCCGTCCTCAGCGGTCGAGCTCAACACGACTAGCGCGTTAGCCAACTACACCACCGAGGTGGGTGTGGACGAATAAATCAGGAAAGAATTTGATATCAATGATTGGGTTATTTACATAAATTATGCGTTTTTCTTATAAATGTACACACAAAACCAATAAGTATTAATTAATTTAATGAAAAAAGTGTTAGTTAAGAACTAATGTTGGATTCAAAAGATTTCACAAACATTGCTTTCAGAAAGCTTTGGCAAAAAACCACAAAAAAATTACCTATAAAATATGTACATTTATATAAACAGGGACTCGTCTTGGTGGTCTAATGTTCTAAAGGGTCCCTCTCAATTTAGATTAGGCTATCGACGATGGGGAGATTGGCGTGTGAGTCCTGATCAGGTGTGCAGTTTTTTCCTAAATGGTTTTACCCTCTCCCTCCACGAAAATGTTGATACACTTCCTATAAATCTTGTCTTTATCATACCTAACACATTAGTGTAATAAGTACATATGAGTATAGCCCAAACGCGCTGACAAACAACAAACAAAAACAGCAAACTTTCCGACAAAATTGGTAGGCCCTTTAGAACTTGCTCAGAGAAATTCGGTGTGGAAAGCAACGTGGATCTACAACACTTAATGAACTCCCCTAGTACAGATTTCTACCAGATGGTGCAGATGACACTAACCATCTGAAGGGCTGAGCACATACCCAGCACCGGATGGATAAAAGTTACATGAAACCAAACTTCAGGTTGCTGAAAATCTTTTATTAATCATGAGATTTAAACCACTCTTCATGTGTACATTTACGCCTGAACAAGCGAAGTAGGCAAGCTGTCCAGTAACAGAGTAGAGCCTGTAGCTGGAACTTAGGGGACATCACCTAGCTCGTTTGCTTCTTATGGTTTCGTATTTTACCTATAGATTTTATCGTGGAGTTGTGAATATTTCATAATTAATAACAAATATTGCATTGTTCTGAATAATGTATAGTACGATTTTATCATTCAAACGTAGATTGAACTGTTTTCATTTGGTTTTATACTGAAACAGTTCTACTGCCAGAGCTGCGTGTAGTTTTTTTAGCACCGTGTCCTACTACCCATTCGGGTTATACCTCTTTGTACTAATTACGCTGATTTAATAGGGATGAGGAGGGTTTAATTTTAGAGGAGGTGAACCCACATTTGCGTGGAGGGAGAGTGGAAAACCATTTAGTAAAACCACCGCATTCACCCGAGCGCGATTCAAACCTTGGTCTCCACGTGCTCGGCAGTCTAGCTCAACACGAAACTGACATGTTAGCTAACTACGACACCAAGGTGAGTCTTAGTGTATTTAAGCGCGTCAAGTTAAGTTGCAACCCGCTTCGCAAAATGGTTTTGATTTCCCCAAGTAGACAACGTTGTTAAAGCATTTAGCATAAACAAACATAGTTGTAAATTTACCCACTCGATGGCCGCGTGGTATAACGAGCTACTCTAGTGTTAGACTAGACTGCCGAAGACGGGGAGATCGCTGTTCGAATCCCAGTCGTATGTATTGAGAGGGTTTTTTACTAAATGGATTTACACTCTCCCTCCTCCCAAATTCGGTTGCATTTCCTCTCAATTAAACTTACCTAATCTCTAGCCCGTTTGTGTAATTAGTACACAGGCTTACAACCCAAAAGGGTTGTAAGAAATTGTGCTAAAAAAATTGTTGTAAAGTTAATATAGAAGGCTCGAGAAAAATAAAATCACAATACACAAGGTCGGGGATAAAAAAAACCCGACCTCCCAGTTCAGAGTCAGGAGTGATAACTACTACAACAACCCTTCCAATAAATATTTAATCTTTTATTTTATCAGTGTCTGAATTTATTGGCATCTCTTCCCTTTCACGTCAAGAATGTTTTACGACTGGAGAAAACATAAACTTTTGTGGCTGACACCTTGTATATCTATAACTCCACGGTCGTCGGCTTAGCAGGGGCCCCTAGCCCGATGCCCGCGGGCGCCATGGCACCCACTGAGCCTTTTGCGTATGCCTGCCACTTTTTGACCAAAGCTAACAAGTTCTTGACTAATAATTTTAATCTGTCACTTGTTCTTATCTCCAGTTATGCTGTTCTCAAGAAGTTGGTGATTTAAAGCCTCCCTCTTTGCAATCTCTCTCTCTCATTCCTCTTTCTTTGCCGGCTCATTTTCAAAGTGTACTTTTACTCGGAACTACCTTTCTAATAATTACAAGCTTTTTCCTAATCTCAAAGACCCACCCCGTTCCACCATGCTCCCCACACTCACTAATACGACTCTAACAGTTCCTATTTCCTTTGTGAATATCTTGGCATGGGTCTACCCAACTTTGTTGCATGAATAAACACAGAATAAATATGTATTTTAAAAATGTACCTAAGCACCAAAATGGTGGTGAGTAGTTAAATATTTGCTTGTGTATTTATTTTGGTCTTGTTAAAACTGTAAATAAAGCATTATTATTTAATTTTTATTTGTCAACCCCCCTTTCCCCCTCCATAGTGCCTTGAGTATTACCCACAACCACATGTAACGTCAAAATCACTGTTGGAAACTTAACACAGCAGTTGACCGGTCGTGTGTATAGCGTTTAGGCTAACCTCAGCCTGGCGGGAGTCAGTAGCTACTGTGCAGTGTAAACCAATCAGGACAGTTTTATCGTATTTCATGCTGACTGGGAAGAATCGTATTATTTTGTCACTTTTAAAGATAAATGTGCTTACTTGATGTGTGAAAGTAGTATTTCAGTGCTAAAAAAAGCACTTAATGTTGAACGTCACTTCCAGACTAATCACGCCTCTTTTGAAACTAGCTATCCACTTAAATCTGAATTAAGAAAAAATAAATTAAATCAGCTAAAACCAAATCTAACTGCCCAGCAGTTGGTTTTCACAAGATTCGTGGTAAAATACAAAAATTCCACTATTGATCCTTTCAAAATTTCTCACTTGCTCGCAAAGAAGAAAAAAACATTCCAGAATTGTGAGTTTTTAAACGAGGCCTTTGAAACTGGAGCTGATTGCTAGTTTGAGGGATTTTCTAATAAGCGTGAGATTATGTCAGTGATCCAAGACTTACAGCTATCAGATAACACCATTACAAGAAGAATACATGCAAATTCAACTGACATGCATACTCAGCTAAAGAATGACTCGGAAATATGCGAGTGGTTCTCAATACAATTTGATGAGTCAACAGATATAGCAGGCCAAGCACAGTTGGCAGTTATAGTGAGAATGGTGTTTAATGACTTCACTACAAAAGAAGACCTATTGGAAATATTGCTAATGAAAGGACGAACAACAGATGCAGATATTTACAACACATTAAAAATATATACCAAGTCAATAAATATGCCTCTGCAAAATCTATCTGTGATCACCACTGACGGGGTACCTGCAATGGTGGGTAATAAATATCAATGGATTTGTTGTCCTGTACAAGAAAGATGAACCATTTCCGAACTTTATGTCAAACCATTGTATTATTCATCAAAAAGCCTTTTGTGGCAAAGCACTTTCGTTTGAACATGTCATGAAAATAGTTATAAAAATAATCAACTATATTAGAGCAGCACCTTTGCAGCACCGACTTTTCAAATCCCTATTAGAATATTCTGAAGTTAAACAGCCCGATCTTATCCTGCATCCAGAAGTACGTTGGCTCAGTAAAGGTAAAGTTCTTACAAGTTTTGTAAGCTTGTTTGAAGAGATAAAAACATTTCTCAATTCCAAAAATCTGAGCTACGATAAACTAAGTGACTTTTATTGGTTGGTGGATTTAGGTTTTCTCACAGACATTGTGGACAAATTGAATTCCTGAACTTAGAGCTACAGGGAAAAGATAAACATGTAGTTAAAATGATGAGCTCTGTGAACTTATTTAAGGCTAAACTGGTTCTGTGTATGTCTCATCTGCAGATGAAATCTCTCGTGCATTTTCCAAATATGAAGAAAATGTTAGGTGACAGTGACTTTAACTCGTCATCATTTGTTATTCACCTTCAAGTGCTTCAAGAGCCGTTTGAAAAGAGATTTGAGCAGTTTACTATCATCGAGCCAATGGACACATTTTTTATCAATCCTTTTACAAGACAATCCTTGTACAACAGAATTAGCTGCATTCATTGAAAGACTTATTCAAGTAAGGCCAGAACAACTGGAGCTAGAGATTTTGTATCTTTAGAATTACATTGTGCTAAAATCCTATACAACAGATGAGAACTTTTGGAATTTAGTTGGGAGAAAAAAAATTCCTTTCTTGAAAAGTGCAGCATACAAGATAAAATCTTTTTTCGGTTTCACGTACTTATACGAATTAATGTTTTCTACCATGAATATTATAAAATCAAAGTACAGATCTCGACTTATTGAAGAACATCTTGATTATTGTTTACGAACAGAAATATCATCCTATGCTCTGAATTATGAAGTACTGGCTGATGAAATGCAGTTTCAAGGACCACATGGACTTTTGGTTTGATAAACATTGTTTCAATTGTTTAAACTGGTTTTGGATTAACTTTGCGTGTATGCAATTTGCGTTTTTTTACATACGAATTTAAAAATTAATTTTTAAATTTTAAACTCACTATTTTTTAAAAATAATACGTACTTTTGTGTGTGTGTTATTTGCATTATTAATTATGTTCGGCTATAAATTTGCCTTGAAAAGTAATTAGTGCCCGCTGCATTACCATTAATTTTGAGTGTGCTCCAAGATACAAAAAGGTTGGTTAGGGACTTCTGACTTATGGCGTTTCAATCTGTTGTCTGTTTCAGAAGATAAAGAATACTCTCTAAATGTCATACAACCTCTTGTCCATTAAATGGGGAGCCTTTGCACCCAGAAGTCTCATACATAGCATAGTGCATTTTCTATCTTACCTGAAAACGCAGTTCGATTCCCTTCATGCGTAGACCTGAGTAAAATACTAGCCCAGCATATAAAGATAAAAACTACATGGAAAAATCGTAAATAGGGACCTTTGACGAAGGATAAACTTCTTTATTGGACGGACAGAAAAATGATACTGTCCTGTTCACCCATTCATTGCCAAATAAAAAAAATATATAAAAATATGAAGGTTAGATTATATTTTGTGACTCCTCCAAAACGTAAACAAAACCATTTGTAAGAAACAATTCCACAGCGTATTGTGGAGGAGGCTTTCAATCATCTTACGAGCGGAGTTGGCAGGGTTTTGAACGTGAGTGGGATTATTACTAATTTGCCTTTTCCGTGCTCTGCGCCTTAAGGACGCTACCTACCTGTGACGTCATGGCAAGTCAAGATAGGATTTTCCTTGTTAATTTATTTACGTTCTATTCAGCGGGTTTCTAAACAGACAACATTGAAACAAAACCCGTAAATTCTTAAGTAATTTTAAAAATCGTTTTACATTGTCACAAAATTATTATTTTTTGGAGTGGGTTATCGGCCCACCCACCCCATGAATTTCTATGGGTGAGCGAGAAAGAACCCACCAATTTTTGCCGGGAAAGATATTTTCAGATAACTTACAGGTTTCTTTTACATACCATAATCGACATGGGACTGACGCGACGGCTTTACTTCCCCTCCGAAGGAAATTGTGCTACGGATTTTTATCGATCTAGAAAATATATATTGAACTTAGCTGGGTCTGAACCCACAATCATTGGGTCCTGAGGTGAGCCCTTTAAACCAAAACTACCAGGGTGGACATATATATGTATATAAGGTGTCAATTATTTTAAATATTTTGTGATTGACAATTTAGGCTATTCTAGATTTAATTTTGGTTAATTTTAAAAGTGTCAAAATAGTTTGGCATTAGCATATATCCATGTTCATAGCGCTAAAGTACTAAGTCACATTTATAAAGTTTTATTCTATTGTACAAGTATCGCCTTTATATTTGACTTTTACTCTTATATCGAACACAACGATTTTTTTGGGTGGGGGGGCTTACGTACTCATTCTTCGATTCTTGCTTACATGAAAGGTACTCCCCCACCCTACTTCCTCTTCCTCCAGAGAAACAATTTTAATTGAAGTCAATTTATTGCTATTCACAGATGCTGTTGACGTCATACCTGACCTCGTTGCCCCTCAATTGAACTGCTACGCCTCTTTACGGGGGGTCCA
Source organism: Timema genevievae (assembly GCA_902155825.1). Lineage (NCBI taxonomy): Eukaryota > Metazoa > Arthropoda > Insecta > Phasmatodea > Timematidae > Timema > Timema genevievae. Next base: position 230,011 of record CABFWO010000222.1, on the reverse strand, counting down.
GGCCTCATGCCTCACTGTTTAATAAACAATTCTTTTCTCTATGCCACAAATTCGCAAACATACGGTCAGCATCTTATTATTAAACTTCCTAGTGTTCTATTTTTTTTCTAGGTTACAACGTAGCAGGAAAATGAATATTGCTACTATTTTTACTGTTTGAACTAGGGGCATCGTTTCCAAATTTGTTATTTTCCCACCCGAAAAGCGGAGGGGAGTGGAAATAGGACGCTATTAAATTTCTAACAAATACACGAATCCCGTCTTAAATACCCTTTCAGCTTATCCACATATTTTATATTAAAGAGTAGAGATGATGGTGTAATTTACAGGAAATGTACCAGAATTTCTTGGGCTGGGAAATAATTAAGAAAAATCCACCGAGATACACCCGTACATGGTTTGAACAAAAACCTCTCTGTCCCCAGAAATCCTATACAAACGAGACTAGCGACTTTGTCCACTTGCCCACCGGTGAGGGTCGCATTAGTCTTAAGACATCTGCTGGTACGACCTTGTTTCAGGAAAGTGCACTTTAAATATATTAGTGGTGTTCTAAATGATGACAACATATAATTTATAATCATTAAAAAAAAGAGAATAAACTTAAGTTTCTCTAAGCTTGTGGTCAACTACCTTACCCACTCGAACAAGGTGTTGGGACATATAAAACCACTCGAATATTTATTGTATTTTGTAACACTATGCGTTTTATTGCCAGTTAAGCTATCCTAAATGTACACTAAATACTTAACAGCGCCGGATGGGGAATATGAATTTGATGGAAACTCTCAATAAACTGATTAAAGAGAGGAAGATAAGTCACTGGTTGAAAAATCAACTCTAAATACACTCAGTCTGGATTGAACATAGACCTCCCAAGTCAGAGTCAGAAGACTCAACTGCTACACCTATCGAATTAAATATTACAAGAATTGAAACGGCTGAAAAAATATTTTTGACACAACTACACCAATATTCACATACACACAAACACACACGTGTATACATTCGTTAATCCATACAACTACCAAGTCGCTTTCACTCATACACGCACCCACACATCAAACCAATTATCCACTCACCCATCCACTCATACACATACTCACCATCTACCAATCCACCTACCCACATCTACATTCCATCCACCCACACATCCATCCACCCACCCGCCCGCCCACACATCCACCCACACATCAACACACCCATGCATCCACCCATCCATCCCATCATCCACCCACTCACTCATCCACCCACACACCCATCCACCCATCCACCTACTCACACATACACCCACTAATATAGCTACCCAACCAACCACTCATACACCCACACACCCATCCACCCATCCACCTACTCACACATACACCCACTAATATAGCTACCCAACCAACCATTCATACACCCACTCGTCCATCCACCCACTCACCCCATCCCCCAACCATTCATCCACCCATCCATCAACCCATTCATCACCCACCCCAACCATGCATTCATCTACTTATTTTTCTAAACAGTCAGATAAGCTTGTAATCTCACACAGTCTAAGGCGCTCGGCTCACAAAAGATTAGATCGCCAGTGATAGAAAGGCCAGGTTCTAATCTTGGCCGAATGCAGTGGTGCTGATTTACCACATAGTGCAGGTATACTTCCTCTAAAACCCTTTATCATCCTTATCTCTTAGATTAAGGAGTTAATAACAATTGTATTTAAGAATTAAAAGAATCTCGAGATCTACCTGAATTTAGAATTGAACCCGAGACTATTGTTCCAGAACGCTACACCAACTAATCACGCGGATATTTCCCGTCCAAAGTTGTCATGTTTCCAAACAAATGCCTATCTGCCGTGGGAAGTTCCTTGACCTACATCGAGATTTATGTGACAACAGGAACTTGATAAAAACAGCTTTTTCGGAAGAACACGTTCACAGAACGCAACCATGACTTCATAGTGACTAGAATTGGCGTCAATTTGCGGGACGAGCTTGATAAGCGATACCGGTTTTAAACCAGTTATTAGCGAGTACTATCTTAAAATAATACTTTCTGCGAAATTTTAAAGGCTAACAATATAAATAACGGTCGAGTCTGACATTCTCTTTAGAATTTTGGCGTGGATTATGTGCCGTTCATACACATATGTATTTTATTTCTCAGAAATATTTTGAGAAGTACATGGCAAAACGAAAGCTGTGGATCCCTTTTGTTGCTTTTATTTTTTAAAATCTAGTAGGCTACTAATATTTGTACATAACTCTTATATATAGAAAAGCTATTAATATACTAAATCCTATTGTGTTACCACAAAACTATTTCTATCTAAAATTTTCAACTTGACAAGGAATAAAATTTTCCTGGAAAAATAAAAAATAAAAAGAGACAAAAATAAGGACATTATTTTTTGAAGAAAACCATTTTTGGCCAAACAAGCATAGCTCAATCGACTCCTAGCTAAAACTAATTCATAATATGATGAGAAATCACATTTTTCTGTGAATTAATCGACAAAAAAAAACCCAAGATATTTACATAAAATAAAGAATATATTTTAAATTATTGGTAGTACATTAAGAGTCAAGAGAATATTTTTAACGTAAAATTACTCAAATACTATCTAATGCTAATGGCACAACCGTGAAAACTAGAGCCCTCTAGTGACTAGGCCACTAATTGAAAGCTCTAATGTGGCATTTAAACTTTCAGTTACAACGCAATGCTAGTTAATAGGACGTGTAACTCTTTTTTTTCTGATTGACCCTCGTACTATAATTAAAATTAAACCTCTTCGGTGGCCGCATGGTCCTAACGCGCTACTCTCGCAGTAGATTATAGACTGCCGATGATAGGGTAATCGAGGTTCGAGTCTTGGTCGGGTGTACTGAGGCTGTTTATTCCAAAATAGTTTTACAATCTCCCTCCATGCAAATGCAGGTACACTTCCTCCAAATATAACCTTCCTAGTCCCTAAAACCATTAGCGTAATTAATACATAGGCGTATAATCCAAATGGGTAGTAAGACGTGATGCTAAAGAATAACAATTAGGATTTAAAAAAATATTAATGACTTGGAGGTCAGTAGTAGATTTCAATAGGACTGGCTCTATTTTGATAATAGACAAAACAAATAACAAAAGATTGGAGTCAATTCGTTGTGATTTGCAGTCTGTAGAGTGTTTACGTACACTTAATTTACCCTTAAATGTCTTACCATGACGGTTAAACTATGGCCCTCTATTATAAGCTTCGTCAGCGTGGTACAACTGACAGCCCGTACTCAATTAAAATTTGGCCCTCGCGTTATTCTAGACTCTAGAAAAAAAATTAAAGGAAAACCTTCGGTGGCAAATATTAAACATCTAATGATTCAAATAAAAACACTTATTTTAAAGGTCACGATTTCTTTTTATTATGCATTTATTCGATTAAAAAAATTAATATATATATAATTCTAAGTTGTTTTGTGAAAATGTGTGTGCTTGAATATTTCATAATACTTTTTTTTTAGAGATAAACAAACATTTTAGTGGCAGTAAAATTTGAAAGATTCTACCAAACAAATATACAGTTTAATTATTGAAAACAATAATTGTTTATTGAGTGTTGTTTGTAGGCAAGTTGATGGGATTACCAAATAAATCTTCGGCCCGCGGTGCAAACTGATACTCAGATTTAACCCTTGGGATGAAAAACGATGGACCACCTTGAACTACGTCATAGTATAAACATGACTTAACTTTCATTCAGGTTAAACGGAGTGTACATCGTGCAAACCAATGGACATATAAACAGAGTCAACTTATTTTACAATTTTTTGACATCAAGATGACATTCAATCTAACCAAAATTATATAGACATATAAAATAATATGTTTGAAATATTGTCAGAGTAAAAAATGTTAATTATTAATATGTGATTTTAATCTGTTTACTTTTTACCTGAATAATGATATATATATATAAACATTGCTAGTATTGTATTACCCTGAATATTATCTTACTTAGATTATGCAAATATGCAGTATTTTAAAACCACATGATAATTTGTATTTAGAATAACTTGTTGAAATATCGCGAACAAAAATATGAACTGTTTATCAAATTTGGTTTGTTAGAATTTGTGTGTCAGATTTTCAGTGAGTGGAAATGCATAACTATATGTATATACGTGTAAAAACTAGTTAGTAAAATATTAGATGGCTAAACATCAGTTGTTGCAGATATTTTTAATTTATTTTCCATGCTATGAGTTTTAATACTGGCAAGGCATACATTAATATTCATACTTATGAGGAATGATAAGCTAATTGCCACACTTAAGGGTATACGAACGGTGTAACCGTAAAGGACCCCTGCGTTTTGGGGGGCCCCTGCGCTTGCTTAGGTGACAAGGAAAAAAAAACAATTTGGGATGGGGAACTTTTAATTACACGCTAGTATATTAGGCTCCCTCTATAAGCGATCTAGCACTGTCAGAGACTAAAAACAAATTAAAATATAATAATTTGATTTGATTTATTGAAGGAGTAACACGAGCTCTCCATTTTAACTCCACCGATTTGCATTTATCTGTCTGTGGTGGATACGTCTCATCATAACTTTTGAACGCATTAACCGATTTTATTCAAACTCAACACATTTGCTTTTTGTACCTCTATTCAGATCATGTTGGTTGAGAAAGGAAAATAGGACCGAGGGTTGGAGAGAAATCAGCTCTTATATCACCTTTTAGGGTATTTTATGATAACTTATACGACTGAAAATTGGTATAAGGGTGCAAACTACTGTAATAACATTAAACAAATTAAGTTTTTAGTTATTTTCTTGGAGGTTGGAAGATGGGGTAGGGGGACAAGGTAGGTAGCTGGGGGTCCCACAAACAAAGTCTGCCCAGTGCCCCATGTCTGCTAAGGACAGGCCTGGATGTAAACTATACCTTAATTTTCTTACGAATTGACTTTTGGGGCGACTTTTAAAATTATAAACAATTTTTTTTGTGGTCAAACTATAACTACGTATTTATATCTATCAAAAATGACAGTTGAGGATCAAATTACTTGATATATGACTTGACATTAAAGTAGATTGGTAACATATTATAACTGTCATATAGGTCCATTTCGCAAGAAAATTGGGGTACACCCAAACTTATTTACAAGAAGATTGCAAACACAGATAAAAATCACCAATCACCCCAATACGCCCATGACCAGCAAACCAGACAATACGATACTGCCACATGCCCACAGTTTTGTGTTCTAATGATTAATATTAACGAAATAGGGGCTATAATATTTATATCTCGTTTTTTCCACGGCTATTTTTGGCCCATCTAGTTTTTTTCCCACACTTTAACATTAAGTAAAATAATTTTAAAGAATATCCATATTGTAAAGCATTCAGATTTGACACCATAAACCCAAACAGATTTTTATTAGCTACTTTATGTTTTATAAGAAGTTAAGATGGCTAAGTCTTAAGTAACTAGTATTTTTAATGACATCAAAAGGCTGTACCGAACAGAATTATGATATTATTTGCTATCTTACAAAATCCACTAGCAAAGCACATCACGATAAGAGTGGAGATTATTTCAAGGTATTATTATTTCCAATATGGTATTTTGCTTCCCACACAACCGTGAGTTTAAATGAAACTCAGTGTGTTGTATTATATTCCCACGGGCAGTTATTTTCGGTGCGGAGTCAGACTACGGTTCTACAAGGTTCAATTGTGCTGAAGGACATGGCGTTATTTTCAGTAGGAAATAATACTACGGTTATATGACGACAATTGTGTTGAAGGACATTCCTATAGGGTGTTTTTTCCATTTGAGAACAATACTACAGTTTTATGAAAGGCAATTATGTTAAATAACATTCCCACAAGATGTTATTTTCAGTCGATAACAAAACTACGGTTCTATGAAGGTCGCATGGAATTGAATGGCATTCTTGAAGGGTGTTATTTTCATGAAGGAAAAATACTACGGTTCTATGAAGGACAATTATGCTGAATTACATTCTCTCAAAATGTTATTTAAGTCAAGAACAAAATTACGGTTCCATGAAGGACACATGGTGTTGAATAACATTCCCACAGAGTGCTATTTTCAGTCGGAAACAAAACTACGGTTCTATGAAAGACCTTTACTTTGGATGACTTTGCCACAGGGTGTTATTTTCAGTAGGTAAAAAGACTACGGTTCTATGAACGAGTTCCGGCATTTTAAACGAGAATCTGGCTGGCGTTGGACCAGAACTAATGGCTGACTGACTTTGTTTAGTTGTCTAGAGAAAACAGATGGGTTTTATATGTGTGTAATTTAAAGTAACTGATATTTTAACACAGGTTTTTCTTGATATCATCATTATAGTGCCTGGAAGTTCAGTGTCGATTAAACAAATTAGAGAGCACATAACTATCGAGAGGTGCAGGAAGAAATGTAAATCGCCAAAGAAAATGACCTTGAAACATAAATGTTACTAGGCTAAGCAATAACTGTGAGTGTTGACTAATCTTAATTTTATTTTGGCTATTATTAATTAAATAAAGTTTTCAGATTAAAACGTGTGAAACTTTTGCTGAAAACAATTATTTCTGTAATGATGAGTATTTAACGAGCACTTTCTGAACAAACTTATTACATCAACAAACGACTTACAAACTAGATTAAATCTCAAACAGGAACATTACCCGTCAACCTAAAATTCACCAATGAGAAGTTATTTTGCCCTGCCAAGGATTAAACTTGGGGACCTTTATTCAGTAGACGATATGACACCAAATTAGGTAAAGAAACAGAATTTTTGGTGTAAATTATTGTATTGCATTTATTCTTTATATCCTATATCTAAAAAAAAGGGGTTCTTTGAGTAGTTATTGTTTGAAAATGCAGCAAGGATTACTATTTATATTTTAGAATAAAGTTGAAGGTAATCATTCCAAACATTAATGCTTCAAAGTTATCTTCGGTACCTGACTTAATATAACGGAGTAGGCTTTGCTTAATCATCCAACCCAACGTCTGTAATCTAATGTGTCTATACTTTGATAAAATATCAAACGTTGAGTTGAGTGATTAATTTTTGTTATATATTTTATAAAATAGTATTTATATATAAGAAAGAGGCTGGAAAGTTAAGAGGATAGAGGGGAAGCTTAACTAAATTAAACCACAAGTTCTAGGAACATAAACACTAGGATATATGTTTGTTTTAAGAATATACATTACTTTATTTTTGTCTCGAGTCAGGGAGGGTTCTATTTTTAATAGTAGTGGTTTTATTTCGTGATTTATATGAGATTGGAAATTTAAATAAGAAAAAACTACTTCCTGGAGTATATAATATCCATTAAGATTAATAAAAGCTCTTTTAAGTGTGGAAAAAACTAAATAAAGATGTACTTATTTCAGTATAAATGGTATCTAAGCTACCAATGGTAACGTTATATTTAAAGTACGGTTAATAATAGTTTGGGATTTTCCTGAGGAAGAAGGCTAAATTTAGAAGATGTGTACCCACATTTGCGGGAAGGGGGAGTGGAAAACCATTTAAGGGAAACTATCCTCAGTACATCCGACCGGGATTTGAGCCATGACATTTCTGCCATCAACTGTCTATCATGGGAGTAACGCCTTAGACTATTCGACAACCGAAGCGAGTAGTACATTAATTTATACATTTTATAAGTTTCCACAGGTCCATTTTTAATTTGAATATAAAATAATTAGATCTATTGTGATCGTGGACTTTTTTGTACCGAGACTATGATGATTCTTGACGTTTTATTGGTCACAGAACTCAAAAATGGGGGTTTCAATATGTTTGTTCATGGGGCTACCACCAAAACAGTTTGATAGATTTAGTCCAGGCTTGATATTTATATGTTATATGGTCATGCCTCGAGATCAAATCATTTAATCTTTGACCTAAAACTAAAGCTAGTTTATTGATGACTGATTTTCAAAAATTTAACTTTTTTTGGAAATTGCTTTGCCAATTTTTAAAAGTTGATATCTTCAAAATGTTTTACGTAATATTTAACAATCATTTAATTCAAGGGTAATTTACAAATGAGTGGTTTTTGAACGTTTGAAATATTTTGAAAATGACTTTTATATGATAAATAAGATTAAAAAAATGGTTTTAGTTTAGTTTATGATGAGTGATTTTGGAAAATATGAACATTTTTAAGTACGCTCTAATAATTCTGTTCAGAACTATTGTTTATATATGAATAGACTTGATTATCATATCAACATGTTTTCTCCTAGGGAAAGAATATTTAAGGGTTGATTGGGCCTACTGGTAAGATAATTTTTAAATTTTTGTTCTTAGTTACAATATAACCTACTAGATGAAAACATATTTACTATTGTGTCGTAACATTTAGTTTTTTATAGAATTTATTTCCAATTTCTGTTTATGAGACAAATATGTTTTTTTCCCCCTTCTTACATTTTAAGAGTGAAAGTACCATTCAAACTTCTTGGTGTCAAGTGTCCCGAGGACTGAGTGCCCCATCGGACTGTCTCCCTATATCTATCTTCCTTCCCCCCTCCCACACACTACCGGACTGTGAATGGACCCAGTTAAGTGGGAGATACAGAAGGAGGAGGGGGAGGTACGTCACAAAGAACAATGCGCTCAAAAGTAAAATCATATAACTACCAACAGTTCGCACGATTATTATTATTACTACTATTATTAAGGATATTATTATTATTATTATTATTATTACTATTCCTAACATTCATTCTCCCTAACTTTGGAACTTGATTTCAGATATTTACATGACACACATCGGTAGACAGTTGGACTATATTTCAGGCTACCCGCTTCGGTGACCATATGGTCTAAGGTGTCACTCTCGCGGTAGACTAGACCGCCGATGATGGGGAGGGAGATTGAGGTTTGAATCTCGGTCGAGTGTACTGACGGTGGTTTTACCATGATGATTTTCCCACTATTACGCCACGAAAATGCGGGTGCACTTCCTTCTAAATATAATCTTCCTAATCCCTAAACCATTAACGTAATTAATACAAAGCGTATAGCCCGAATAGGTAGTAAGGCGTGGTGCTAAAAAAAAAAGTCGGGTTCATATAATATATTCGTAAATTTAAATGACACCTGGACACGGGAATTTAACCCGGGACCTTTGGATCAGCGTACCAATGCTCTACCCCTGATCTATCAAGGAATTGACTGATGATCAGTCATTCTTCAATCATAACTTTAAACTTTAATCCATAAATTAATTATGAGTGAAAAATTATCCTGATCACTGGTAGGAATCCTGGTAGCTCAGTGGTAGAACATTGTCGTTCAAAGCCAAGGGTCACGTGTTCGATCTCAATGCACAGGTGACAGATAAATTTACGAATATAATACTTAAAGCGTCTATATCCTTAAACTAAATATAATCTCTAATTTTCTAAGCCTCACTATTATTGTACAGTTAATTAATTATTCAAGAGTTAAATTACTTCGATCCTCTAGTACAGTATTCAACCTGGGGTACGTGTACCCCTGGGATTACATGAAGACATCTTAGGGGGTACGTAATATATATAACACAGGCCTACATATATAAACTAAAGTAATACATTAAATAATGAGTTAATTTAAAACTTATTTTTCATTCATTATTTTGGACGTAATTTATTTTATATGTAAATTATAGAATGTTTATAAAACAAAAAAGGTTAAATACTATTGAGGTCTGGTTTTACAGTGAAAGGGTTGGGGGGTTGGTTTGGAATCTCAAACAGTCGTACAGAAGAGTTTTTTCCTTGAACGATTTCCCAATATTCATCCAAACAAGTGCTGGTAAGTTTCATATAGATTTTATCTTCCATATCCATACCCCATAACGTAATTAGAGTGCGTATCCTATAGCCCAGATGGATAGCAAGACGTGATGGGAAAAATGAAAAGATTATTGTTGTTTGTTCTGGCTTACGATAGGTCCATTACTTTTGTCAGTGAACTTAGACCACCAATACGCTCTTCAAGATCCTTAAAATGTATCTGTGGTCCACATCCGGACCGCAGATACATTTTAAGGATCTTGAAGAGAAAGTAATAAACAGAAGAAATGATGCTATTTCGGTGGTGGGTGGATAATAGACACGGGAGGACCAGCAATAATAAATAAGTAAAATAACTAAAAGGAAAGAAAGTCACGTGTTTGAATTAGTGTAGTCCTATAGCGTTTGAACTTGAGTCACTGTTAAATTTTTGACGGACGGCGGAAGTATGTCGAGTTTTTAAAGTGGACCTTCATAAAAAAAATAATTGGGGGCCCCTGGTCTAAGGCCTCACTCTCGTGTAAGGCTGGCCTGCTGAAAATGGGGAGATCGGGGCTCGAATCCTGGCCTGGTCTAATCAGAGTGGTGTTTCCTATATGGTTTCCCACTCTCCTTCCATGCAAATGCGGGTAGATAGCCTCTAAAATACTTCCCTCATCATTTCTACCCCATTAGAGTAATTATCGTATATTCATTTAACCTGGACAGGTGCAAACGCGGTGATAAAAGAATAATTCTGGAGCGCACGGTTCAAATTACAGACTAGTTTCGTTTATTAATACGACACCTTAGTTCAGTCGGTAGCATGTCTCTTTACTGATCCAAGGATCCCGGGTTCGATTTCCGGCATGGCCAAAAAATGTATAATTGGTGAAATGTGGCTTTACCATTTCACAGTGATGAATTAACGGCCGGGGACTGGATGTTGTGCATGTCTTAGTCTTGTTAGAATTATAAAGCATACAAATCTATGATAGGCCTAGCCAACCGGTACTGGAAAATATATGGGTGCAATAAAAAACGGATTCAGGCCTCAGGCTGTAAACAAAAGTGGATCTAAAGTAAAGTTTCGTTTATCAACGGCTATTCAGCTTTTATCCAAGTTAGGCCATTTTTTTTACAGTTCATTCTCTTCATACTATTTCCTTAAATCATTGTAAGCTGCGAATACGTCAGATGGACGGTAATAAAATTGGCAATACAAACATAAAACCAACTTCAATGAAGTGATTTAGTTGGTAATTTTGTTCAAATTGTATATTTCTCTTAATTTTTTTTTAGAACCACGTATTACTAGCCAGTTTGTTATTTAATAGTTACACTAATATGTTATGTACGAGTAAGGCTGAACTCAGAGTAAGTGTTTACGAATTCGCGTGGAGAGAGAATGGAAAACCAATAAACCATCATTACATCCGATTGGGACTCGAACCCTGATCAGCAGGTCGGGGAAACACGAGAGTGACGCCTTAAACCATTCGGATCCACTGAAGCGAGTAGCGTGTGATTAAACATGTTTAAATCATCACTTCTTATTTCATTCACAATTATTAAAGACCTCTTCTCGTTTTTGCATAACTTAACCAAAATTATCCAATTATGATCCGGCCCGCCATTAGAATCTTGTATTCAATTGAGGTCCTCGGGCACTTTGAGGTTGGAACCTCCTGACTTAGAACATTCGACCAACGAAGTGGGTGTTTCTTAAAATAACAAGGTAAACAACTAAATTGTTTGTCTTTGTTGGAGTTGGTCACTTTATATCCTCAGTGGTATCGTCATGCGTGCTCGCGAAGCTCAAGACAAGAAGGTGTGGGTGGTACTATTCTCGTTAAAAACATCACCCAGGTGCATTACATTATATATAACCTATTTGATACAAGAGAAATAGGGGGAAATTTCAATTTGAGCTAGTGTTTCCATTGGACAATCACGAGACCTTCCTAATGCACTTTAGATAATGGTTAAAAGAGGTTTTTGTCAAATTTAAATTAATTTAAAAGAATTATTTGCTGGGGCCCTTATGGAGTTTGAGATAGAAAAGTTGTAGTCCTGGAAAATGTTTATAGTGTGACTTTCTCCCTATTTCCCTTGTACCCTTAATTTGTTTTGACTTTCCACCCAAGCTGTCCGCATATTTGCATTAATGGGATACGGACGAAGAAGTGATGATTTTAGAAGAAACGTACAAGTATTTGCTTGAAGGGAAAGTAGTAAATCCATTGAGAGATAAACACTCTTATTATACCTGACCGGAATTTGAACCTCCGACATCCTGGTCAGTAGAGAACAAGATTAGATGAATTTGACAGTTTATCCCACGTGCCCCATACAAAGTTTACTCCAAGTAAATCCTAACACAATAACTATTCATATTTATTTGAACATATACTGTACATCGATGTATTATTTTGCTAAGCTATGAGGGTAGTCTTGAGGAAAAAGGGCTCTAGAATTAGCCTTTCTCTAACAAATAAAGTAATTTCTTTAAAGGCCTACAACAGAAAATCTTAGGATATTTGAGAACTAGCAATGAGTTTTCTTCTTTACCTTGAGCTGAAAAATTTCGTCTTTCTTATTGACATGACAAAGGGTCATTAAAGGTGAAGGGTGATAGCGAGTATAAGCTTAGACAGAATATAGAAGTAGTTCCAGAAAACGACACAGACCATTGTATTATATGCCATGTGCCATTGAGTTGCCATCCCTTACCTAGACGAATTGAATTTCCATTTTCCATTTCTAAAATCTAAAGGCTACTATAATAGGCTTATAGTTGACATTGTAAAATTGACGCACCCTTTGGGGTTTAGTTTAATGAGAGTGGAGAACATTTTACTCGGTCGAATCATCAACAACGACAATACATAATCATTGATGTGTTAGGTGAGTGGTTAAAACATGTGATTCCTATTTTTTTTTTAGCACCACGTCTTACTACCCATACGGATATGTACTAATTACGCTAATGATTTTAGGGATGAGGACGGTTATATGTATAAGAAGTGTACCTACATTTGCATGGAGAGAGAGAAAGTGGAAAACCATGTTGGTAAAAATCACCATCAGCACACCCGACTGAGATTCGAACCTCGATCTCCCCATCATCGGCAATCTGATTCAACATGAGAGTAGCACATTAGACTTTTCGGCCACCGAAGTGGATGATACTTAATTAATTGCTTGTAATATTATTAAATTTAAATTGATTATAAGTTTTTTATGAATATATGAATGAATGAATGAATAACACCAGTTTTTTTTAAGAGTAGCTGCCTCATGTTTTTTGAATAGGTATTAAAGGTGCAATAAAACTTGCTGGAGATAAAAGTGGGCGTAACTATTTCAAAGATTAATTTTGAGTGATTATTTTATGCAAGGGTTTGTATTATTATTGTAGTTGTGTGTAGTCTTCTTAATGGGTTTTTAATCATTACGAATGTTGGCAAGTTTTTCAGTCTAGATCCTGGCCGTAAAAACTAGCGTTTGGTCTTTTTTAGTAATGAGCGTTGATCAGTATATTTCAGGTACTAATAGGCAAGTTAGAAACACGTATAAGACAGTGAGTTTCCAACATCTAGCCGGTTGCTACCGAGTGGTAATGTTTTACTAATGGTTAGTAGAGAGCGGGCGTTGTGGGGGGAAGCTGCTCTATGCCGCATCCAAAGCGGTTCCCGCGCTCGCGTCTGTGTGAAAGACAAACTCGGCTGGTTCAGTTGTTCGCCGGTCTCCGGTCGAAGCGGACGTGTTATGGACATGTCACTCCGTCAAATAGGGAAAATCTCGTCATTCTCTCCCTCACGTGCGGTAATCCCAGACACATTATTCTCTATTGAAACATGGGACCGATTCGTTTCTAGCTTACGATCAACTTGTTGATTATTAGTAAATTTCAGGACGTGGAGTTATAATTGTTAGTTCTTAAAAAAAAAAAAAAAA
>CABFWO010000222.1:195269-216140 GCA_902155825.1 Timema genevievae | reverse complement strand
AAAAAGAGGGAGAAAGAGTTAGTTTATTCCCCTGAAATGTGAAACATTTTGAACGAACTTTTCCCGGTTCTCAAAAACGATTTATTCATTAATTAACACAAACCAAACTCAAACCATTTATACTTGAATACAAGTATATTTTAAAATCAACGTTTTTAGTTGATAATAGTATTTTTTTTAAATTGCCTAGTCATTCTAGAAAGGGAAAGAGAGTTGTTAAGAATAATATAATTGTACTTACATTTGTTAAAAAAAGCAATTGATTAAAATTTCGTCTATACATTCAGGGGACATTCTACATGTACGTCGACGTGATTAATTCGTGTGGCATATAAGTGATTTATAAAGAAATATGTCCCGTCATTCAATTAATTTTCACCGCTATGTGTAATTATTATCGTCGTTACATTTTGTGAGAGTCACTGGCCAGTGTTAGGTCGTCTACTTTTATACAGAAAAGGGAAGAGCTGATTAAATTAAACCTAAAGAAAAAAAAACATGTCTGTGAATCAACATACCCGGTATCTACAAAAGCAATGTGAGTAAAAGAAATAGTAAAAAAAAAATAAAAAAAATACGAGAATTGAATTGTGAAAGACATTTTTATGTAAATGTAAAAAAAGCAAGCAAAGAAATGGTTAAAATATGTGAACATTTTTGCGATCGTAATTACTATTCCTGTTGCTTTTCAATAGAGTTTTAAACTGCACTTTATCGCTTCGTAACGTAAATAAGTCGTTAAACATAGCCTTGGACAAATGTAAAGTCTCTCTTTCTTAAGAAAACTATGAGTTATTTTAAAGTCATAAGAAATCGTTAACATTTAGGCTATGTACAGACTAAAAGCTTAAATTTATCTTAAAAGCCATGTTATCTTCAGATTACGGAAATTAAGCTCAAAATAAATTTTAGTGACAACGATTGTAGAGCTGTGTAATTATATTATAGTTCATCGGAGATGATAATATTTTTTGTTAAAAAGCTTAAAGTTTTTAAACATCAAAATAGAAAACCTTAACAGAAAAAAAGGACATTGAAAACACATTGTGGATTGGCTAGACGCTTAATACATTTACAAAGTCTATGAGAATAAACGTAGACAAAGTCATTAAATCAAAGAGGATGTATTTATATAAATAAACAGTCAACAAAAGATTACGTTGGTCCAAAATGGCTTCAAATAAATCGTGTGTGATTCATAGAATAAATAATCCAGTCCAATATAAAGTTGCTATTCTGTTTTATTTTTTCTGAATACTTTATTCCATCAAAATTATGTCTCCTTAATGTTACAGGAGATGAATTAAAAAATATAAATGTAATACATATATATACTAAATTAATTCAGCTATTTGAATCCGTTCAGCCCTTTCCAGCATGAATTATTCAAATCTTGTGTACGACTGTTAAAACTCCAAAACAACGATAAATCGCTGATGGTAAATTGAACCAATCAAGTTCAATCGGTGACTAATATCAACGATGATCGTAAGTACATTTTACTCTTGCATCGAGTTCAGAAGGTTGTGTTTGTTTCCGAGCTTGGTCATGGGGGGAACCAGCTCCCTGTTACCGAGAAACCAAGTGCCAATAAGACCAACTCGTCGACCGCGACTGTTGCGCAACGCGTGGAAGGATGCCCTCGTGTGAAGTGGACCTCACTCTCTTGAATGAATGACATATCAAGGGGAGCTGAGTGGACCCTCCCCCCTTTTACCCCCTTTTCAAGATCTGTTTAAACAACCAGGATATAGATCACGGTAGAGTGAGACCCCATTTTTCTTTCCTCACGTCCGTAAGGGGTATTTTTTTTTATAACTGGATGACTAGGGGGTAAGGAGAGCTCTACGGGTGACCTGCTGCAGGAAAAACATTCATCTTCTTTTTCTCCTTGGTAGTTTCACACAAACGAGCAAGGCGTATAGATCTTCCAGGGAAGGTAGGCCTTCTCTTACAACAGGCGGTTTTCCAACAAAACGGAGCAATGACGTGTCTGACGTTTGCGGGAATTGTCTCTGTCGTGCCAAATAAAACACACGCGATGTCCTAATTGTACTCAAACTTTGTTCAGTACTCAGCCGTCAGTTCCAATATATAGCTTTGGACCGGTGGATCCTCTCTCCCTATGCTGACTGTATTTCGAGTGTTACTGTTCTGAAGACGTGATCTTTTTTTTATATCCGCGTGTTTAGTCTTAATAAACCGATTCTAGTCAAAAGTAGGTAGTGGTCATTGTTTGGACATGAGATCGAGAAAGAAGACTATTCGTATTTTTATCTCCATGATAAGTTGTTACAACGATACTCAGTGATGTAAAACAATGTCTTGATGCAAATGTCCTTCGTGCTATGGATGTGAGTTGTGTTTGCGTCTTCAAGGGACAAAACTTTCCTTGGATTATCATCGCAATCGTAAAATTGTTTAATTAAACATTAACTAAAGAAGACTTACAGTGATTCTCATACCTTTAAATAAATTACCTCTGGGAATTGGAAAAGTTCGCTTTAATAATATTGTGACGCGTCACAGGTACCAAAAAAGTCTGGTAATGTTTCCAAAAATGATTCTATTGCAGGTTTTGATTTGTTAAAATAACATTTACCTGAACGCGCTACAAAATCTAGTTTCACTTTTTCCAACCGTTGATGTTATAGAGTAAAATAAGTTTGACCACAACGGTGGAGTTAGGTGACCCTTTAAGGTCAGCGCTTTTATGGTCCCAAGACCGCTTTCATCAGAACAGGAACAAAAGGGTTGCGGAAGGGACCAGAATACGGTGTGGTAACCGAGTCAATACGTTAACCTGTTCACGAAGCCCTTTTCCGACAAGACAGACCGTCGTGAGAAACCTGAAGGTGCCCGTCGTCCCACGACCACCCTAGTCATTTTGGAAACAGACGATCCTACACCCTGGCCAACTTTATGCTCTCCGCGCTGGCCTCCGTCACCGCCTCCGCCGACGACTACAACATGACGCAGCCCTACTTTTACTGGGGTGAGGCGCCTTTCAACGTCTCGGAGGAGGCACCTCACAACGTCTCGGACGACGACGGTGGCGGTACCGGGGTTCCTGTGTTTCCGGGCTACATCCGCACGACGGCGATGGTGCTGTGCTTACTCATCCTAGGGGTCGGGGTCGTCGGGAACGTGATGGTGCCCTTGGTGATCCTGAAGAGCAAAGACATGAGGAACTCGACCAACATCTTTCTGCTGAACCTGAGCGTCGCCGACCTGATGGTGCTGTTGGTGTGCACCCCGACAGTGCTGGTGGAGGTGAACAGCCCACCTGAGACTTGGGTGCTGGGCCAGGAGATGTGTGAGTAGTCTGCNNNATGTGTGAGTAGTCTGCATCTTATTACTTGTATGCTCATGAGTTGAGCCATATTTTGTTTCCAGTGCCCTAAAATAAGATGCACACACCATTACGTTAATCTACCAGCGACAGAATCATACAATCTCTTAGCATCGACATTCACCCCCTAAATCAATTTAAATGTACAGTTTTAGTCAGTTTATGCCACAGTTTGTGACGAAGATTATACTTTTAATACTTTATAAACCTATATTACGAAGCATTACATTTTAAGAATAGTTAAGAAAATATATTTTAGTTTTAAATTTAACAGAATAAATGGTAGCTTCTATAATATTTAAAAGAAATATTTAATAAGTGTAGAGTGTATAAAACAATAATAACTTTTAAGTAATTATAAGGCACCTAAGCTCAGTCAGTAGCATATCTGTCTACTGAGTTAAGAGTCCCGGGTTCAATTCCCGGTATGACTGAAAAATATATCATTGGTGAAATGTGGGTTTACCCTTTCACGTTGATAAATTAACAGTGGGGACTGGATATTGTGCCTGTCCTAGTATTAAGTTAGATTATAAGGCATTTGAAACTACGACAGGCCTAACCAGCTGTTAGTGGAAAATATATGGCTTGAATATAAAAGTGACCCAAGCCACAGGCTGGAAACAGTAATGGATGTAAACAAAATTTACAATGCAGTTAATTATACATGAAAGCAAAAGCAGCCATTATCAAGATACAAGGGACTAATAATCAGATGAGAAAATATTAGTTATCAAAAAACATATACGTTATTTTTGATTTACAAAAATCTAAATACATCCAATTCAATTCTATCATCATACAACATTGACTTTATATAAAACAAACAAAACACTGTGATTATTGTAGTTTTGGTATTTTATTTGACTTCACATCTAATATTTTAATTATGTTAAATTATGTTTTATCTTAGATTGTTGTATTTTTAACATGTTTTAAATGTATTTCTTAACTGTTTTAAATCATTGTAAATTTCACAATTTTTAAATCGATTTTTTTCAATAATATTTATAAATAGTTAGTTGTCTTATAATAATACTTAAAATATTATATCTGTTTTATACATTGTATACTTATTACATATTTATTTTCAGTTTTTTTCACATTTATAATATTCAATTTATAACTGAATTATATTTTCTTAAGATTACGTTCCTTACTGAAATATTAAAACCTTTTCCAAAAAAATTACCATTTAAGTTAGAAGAAGTCGAGAAATATATAAAATAAGGGAAATTAAAATTATCTATAAAAAAGACAACCAACTCATTTAAAACTTCTACATTTTAATTCATTTTAATATCTAAGAAAACTTATTAATATATTTCCTGAGATGAATGGAACTATAGCCCTTCTTTTAAAACTATAAATTAATAAAATATATTCCTACTCTTCTTGGGAAACAGTGAGTTTAAATTATTTCCTCGGCAGTTCTTAAAGGAAAATAAATAATTTAATTCTGTTCATTGCACCTACAGGCAAGTAAGAGTTCGTTAAACCATATAATATTCATTATAAGCTCTTCCCAATTCCGGTTTAAATCCTGATTGGTTAATGTAAGTGGAATGTTGTGTAGGCAATGGTCTCTCAGTCGGTGTCAGGTGTTAGTGACCCTGACGTAATAAATGCCTGTATAGGTAGAGATTTTTTTTTACAGCCATTACTGTTTCCAGCCTGTGGCCCGAGTCAGTTTTTTTCAAGCCATATATTTTCCACTAACAGCTGGTTAGGCCTGTCGTAGCTTCATATGTCTTATAATCTAACTTAAAACTAGGACATGCACAACATCCAGTCCCCGGCCGTTAATTCATCATTGTGAAAGGGTAAACCCACATTTCATCAATTATAAAAAAATTCGGCCATGCTAGGAATCGAATCCGGGACCTTTAACTCAGTAGACAGACACTCTACCGACTGTATAGGTACAAGTAATGTAAACAACTCTTTTTTTTTAAACAGTCTCGCCTATCGCATGAAGCTCTAACGTGTCTATTATTGGCATGTAGTCCGTCACTTGCCAGGGAGGAGGAATAATGAGGAGTCGTAAACCGAGTCAATTATAAACTAGCCGACAGGGATTGAAGAACGATTATCATAAACACATGTCTTACCTAAGGGACCTTTCATAAATTACGTAAGGAATTTTGGGGGAGGTGGGTGTGGGTGGTGCATTCAGTATTTTCTTATGTTTTCCTACAAGGGAGGGAGGGTCAGAATCCATCTTATGAAAGGTTTTTTTAAATCAATATTTATGGTGAGACAATATATTTTCTTTTTATTCAGAAAATAAATGTATTAATTTTAAAATTTCATTTATATTAAATTTACTTGCTGCAATTAAAGTATTCTAAAATTTTATATCACTCGATTTGTTATCAATCTTTATGTCTAAAAATAACCAAACGATTAAAACAATTTAAACGAACAAATCGTAAACAATTACGTAAGATGGAAAATGAAGGGGGAGACATAAAATCTTACGATCCCTTACGTGGGGGAGTAGAGGGGTGGTGGGGATCAAAAATCATGAAAAAAAAAGCTTGACCTAATTTGAGGATGGCCTCTAAAATGACCGGGTTCAGTCTTGACTGAGAATATTGCGATGCGGTTCTTCAGCTGCTATCCAAGAAAATGATGTTGCTGTTCTATACAGTTTTTCTCTATTCGTCCTCTTCTCTTAAATTAGAGATATTTTTGGTTTATTAAAAAACGCCTTGTTGGCTTAGTTGGCTGACCAACGTACCAGTTTCGTGTTGAGCTAGACTGCCGAGGACGGGGAGATCGAGGCTCGAATCTCGGTCGGGTGAACTGGGTGGGATTTTTCATAATGGTTTTCCACTCTCCCTCCACGAAAATGCGGGTTCACTTCCTCCAAATTCAACCTTACCAATTTTTAATTCACTAGCGTAATTAGTACATAACCATATAGCCCGAACGGGTAGTAAGACGCCATGCTAAGAAAAGTACTCTTTTATATTATTGATTTTTGTGGTTACGGTAGTTAAGGACATTGCCTACCTGTGACGTCACAGCAGGTAGAGATAGGATTTATCGTGTTAATGTATTTACGATTAATTCGGTGGGTTTTTAAAGATATAATATTGAAACAAAAACCCTTAAGATCATAAATAATCCTAAAAATGGTCTTACACCGTCATAAAAAATCTAATTTTTCATTCCCAATATTTTTTTTGTTAAGACAATTTTTTTTTAAACTCGTCCACAGCTCAGGCTATTTGGTTTATTCACGAAAATGACTAGTAGGAATCTTTCTGGCAGAATCCATACTAAAAAAAAGTCAATGGAAGCACATGATTATCGAGAATAGGAAACAAGAAAAAGGTAATTTTACAAATAGTAGAATGGTAAAGGTAAGTGTTATCAACAGGTAAACAATGATCTTCACAGAGCGAAATGCTCATTTTCTTCCCTCTCTTTTTATTTCATGAATTGGTGTTTAATTGTGATAGTACTTAGAGTGCTTAGGTGCGTCATGTTAAGATGCAGCCCGCTTTTCAAGATATCTTAACCAAGTTGGTAACGTTGTAACATTAAGTCTGGAATTATTTAACGTGCAATTTCTGAGTAGACGACTTTCAAATACCCACTTCAGTGGTCACATGGTCTAACGCGCTACTCTCGTGTTGGACTAGACTGACGAAGACGGGGAGATCGGGGCTCGATCCCAGTATGGGGCATTGAAGGGTTTTTTCCTAAATTGTTTTCCACTCTTCCTAAATGCAAATGCTGTTGAACTTCCTATAAATTAAACCTTCCTAATCAGTAGCACATTTGTTTAGCTAGTAAGTAGGCGTATAAAACGAACGGGTAGTAAGACACGGTGCTAAGACATAAGACTTTTAAACCAGTTTAATTCTATAACAATCACAACCCCCAGTTTCCTTGCCCTTAATTTATCACTCTAGAAAGTGAATCACTAATTTCATAAACTTTAAATGTTTCAACCGGGAATCGAGCCCGGAACTCTTATTTATAGAAGGAAGGAGTTTTACAGGTTGTTCTAAGGAGCTGACATAATTCTGAATGTTTTGAGGTCAGTACTTACTACCAGTAGATTAACTATCTACTATATATAAACAATTGATTAAATTACCCTAAAAATTCTCTTCATTCTACCAAATAAAGGTTATATATTTAGTTTTCCTGTGGTGAAGTTTAGGTAAGTAGAAAATAAAGTTAACATCTGGAGATAAGACAAGTTTTGATTCATTTCGATGAGAGGAAAAAAAGTATTGACTTCCCTATTCTCTCTCTACCACTTGCTTTATCAGGGAATGTGGTGGCCAGAAGCTGTGATAGTGACCATTCGAAAAACATCAGGAGATTTGTTCCACTGCAGTCCTGCGTTGAAGTTAAGTTGATGTTCTCGAGCTAGTTAATCGATATCCATATAAATCGGGTACATCCTTATATCCATTTTTAAGAAATGAAAATACTAATGAATGTTTCTGCCTCGCCTTCTTGTCATAAACAATTAATACAAATCACACACGCACCTATGGGTATGCGGATTAAATGTCAAACTCATCGAATCTGGTTGCCTGATGGCGAGGAAGTCGGTGTTTGAATCCCGTATGGCTGTACTGGTTTTTTCCCCAATTAGTTTTCCACTCTCCCTCCACGCAAGTGTGAATACATTCCCTCTAAATCTTACCTTTACTAATCCTACTCCATTAGCGTAATTAAAATGGGTACATTCTGGACTAATAGTAAGATATTGTGACAAAAAATAAACACAAAACTCATATATATTGCCCCTACTCGTATTATTATTATTATTATTATTATGATTATTATTATTAAGTGTTCTGTCTTACGACAACTCCATTCCTTTTGTCAGTGAACTTATACCCCCCCAATACGCCCTGACCTGTCTTTTGCCTCCTCATTGAGCACCCAGAATTTTCTTCTTTCCTTCATGTCATCTATTATTTGAATCATCCTATTTCCCAAGCTCCTCTTTCCCTCAACCTTTCCTTCTATGACGTCGTGCAGAAGACAGTTCCTCCTAAGGATGTGTTCGATCCATTTTGCTTTGTACCAAGGAATAACATCCAAAATGGTTCTCTTCTCACCCACTCTTCTTAATTTGTCATCCTCTCTGTCCATCTAATCTTATATTTACATAAACATGTATATATTTTTGTTGTATGTGTATTTTTTATGCATGATTGTTAAAAAAATTAAAGCTTAATAATCGTCAATGTGACAAATTATTTAGTTTTAAAAAGTAATCAAAAGGGAAGACGCAATTTCAAAAAGTGATGATTTCTTTCGATAGTAAATTCTTGAGTTCTACCAAACTGATTTTAATATGTATAAAAATTAAAATAAAAGCATTTACTTCGATAATTATCATATCAAAGTTTACAGAATTCTCAATAGTGAAACCGCAATCTATATATAATTTACGTTAGTTGGTATATGGACGTAATTGTAAAAGGTTTCCCTAACTCATAAAATAATCTTTGAGGTGACTAACACAATAATTTTGGATGCATAGATTTTTTTCAAAATCACAAAGGGTCTGAAGTTTTGCAAATTTCAACAAATCTTGTGACTTGTACAAGCAAGAAAATTGATCTAAGAGATTTTTTTTTACCTTTTTTAAGACTATTAATATTGTAATAACACTCTCCGGTGAGTTAAGTATTAGCAGACGTGGAACATGAAAGTGATTCTTCGTGTCCAGTGAAGGAGTAGATCAAACGGCTAGAGCCAGGATGTCGTTGATGTCGATGACGTTTGACAACATCCGCGACTTTAAAACATCCGCTGGTTCATTTGAACAAAGTCTCACCACGACT
This sequence comes from Timema genevievae, assembly GCA_902155825.1. Classification (NCBI taxonomy): domain Eukaryota; kingdom Metazoa; phylum Arthropoda; class Insecta; order Phasmatodea; family Timematidae; genus Timema; species Timema genevievae. The sequence goes on along the minus strand of CABFWO010000222.1, from coordinate 206,960 downwards.
TTACTTAGTAGAGAACAGAGTCGGTTTAATGGCTCGCATCAAACGACCACTCGGTAGAAAAAAAAGGATGACCACAAACATTTTTGGAGAGATCTACGGCTGAGCTTTTCACTAGGAATAAAATAAATTTATGAGTAGAGTAAGGCCATTTTATATTTACTAGTAGCTCTGTGGACAATGGACCTCGCTCCCTCCATGTTATCATCGTTACTACAGTCTTACTAGTATTTCTGTGAACAATAGACCCCGGTACCACCATATTGTTATAGTTACTACTGTATTAGAATTTCTCGTTGGATTTCAAGTTAAAATGTTTCATAAATTTTCTCCTTGGAAGATTGGTGGAGATAAAGATAAGCAGAAAATAAATTTATACTATATTAAAATAGTACATTAAATTTATAGATAATAACCATGGTTCACAATGGATAATACGTCAATAATGCAACATAAAAAAAGATAGAAGGTTTTAGGTGATTGAGATGAGCTATCAAATAAAACAAACGTTAAAGCCACAGCCGTTCTACTTAAGTTCAAAGAATGTCCCCGCCAAACTTCATTAAAATTGGTCCACGCATTTGGCAGTTATCGTGGAGCAAAGATCCAGAAATAAAGCTGATGAAATGTCAAATGGTAAAGTTAGAATAAAACCTCTCTTTTCTTATTTCTAGGTCAATAATAATAATTATTAATGGCTTGGGCGCATTTACACAAGCGTATCAACTGGTAGGGTTGTCTCTGACGGCTGATCGGGGTTCCAAACCCAGAAGGATGCACTGAGCTGGTGTTTCCTAAATGGTTTACCACTGTCCCTCCACACGCTTGTGGGTACACTTCCTATAAATTCTATATTTCTCGTTCATAGCCTACTGGTATGGATATGGGATCGCTGTGGTTAGTCCTATCGTCACCCAGCAGTGACACTAGCGAAGCCCAGTGTTAAAGGACTCAAGCTGGCAAAAGGAGCACAGCAAAACCACCGGAAGGTTGAGAGTCTGTTTCTTCTTTGTCTGTGGCACAGGGTCGTTCTTCACTCATATTTAAAGGCAGGGTCTGTGATGAACGTGTGGAAACCATAAAAAAAGAAAAAGAAAAAAGTAGTAGTTTGACTATTTAATCCAACAAATGTTATCGTCATTTGTGTCTTCCTCCTTTCCTGTATTATTATTATTATTATTAATAATAATAATACTTAGCACCACGTCTTACTACCCGTTCAGGTTATACGCTTAAGTACTAATTAGTCTAAGGGGTTAGGAATTGGTAACGTTGAATATAGATGAAGTGAACCAGCATTTGCGTTTAGGTATAGTGGGAAACCCACCCCTCAGTTCATCCGAACGAGATTCGATCCTCGATCTCCCGGTCCTCGGCAGTCTAGCTCAACACGAAACTAGCACTTTAGCTAACTACGCCATTGAGGCGGGTTTACCTGTATTCAATGGCATAACAAAGAGTGATCGGTGGTAGGGGTATAGGACCCCCCCTGGAATTTGATAGCTAAAAGTATAGTAACATTTTCTAGTAGACCATCTACCTCCCCTCCCCCCTAGAAAAATGATCTTTCTACGCCCAATCTTGTTTGTTCTCTTACCTTCGGACAGCTCCGCCCAGGAACCTTTTTATACCCATTTGGTTTATGAAGTTTAAGAATCTCTGCTCGACTATTCTAGCACCTTAGTCGTAGACCTTAGAAGCCAAGTAAGTTATCCCCCAGCTCGGCGGAGAAGTTTCTCCCCATAATGAAGTTACGCATCATACCAGTTACAACAAATTAACTTCATCTGACGCACGTTGGTGGTAGTGGGCGGGGGTGAGTGATTCTAATCGTGATATATCACGACAACATGCTGCTAGGCTCTTCTCATTAAACTGTAATTAATCTCCCTCGACTGTGTGGCGGATAGACGCTGCGACACGGGAGCACACTGGAGAACACGTCAACTTCAGCTTGATTTTTGAAAACTTTTTTCCCTCCATCACGTCTTAGTACAAGTTTGGGTTATAAGCATATATGAATAACTCTAAACGAAATAGGGATGAGTAAGGACACAATCTAGAGTAAATGTACAGTGGAACTTGGATAATTCGAACTTGAAGGGACTAGGGAAAAATTGGAATTATCTGAAAATTCGATTTAAATAATATTCTTAAAAGGAATTCCCTTTTCCACTTCCTTTATCACCGCTACTTTTTTCGGCCAAAGTTAATGATTTGTAGGACCTCTGGCTTGGACAGTGATATCACCACACACGCACGCACGCACACACACACACACACACACACACACAACTGTACATTATGTACTAAACAAACTAAACCAAACAAAAACTAAACAACAAAACAAAATAAACTCGCACGTCACAAGAATATCGCTACGACCGAATCACTAAGAACAGCGCACGTAACCGCTCGAGAGGTTTGACCTTGACTAACGGAGTACAGAACTGTACGTGTAAACAAAGACGTATTGGTGAGCGGGGAAGGAGCGTGAAGAAAGGTACTGACCGTATTCCAACGTCGCCTCCCCTGTTTCCAAAAATAGAACAACATGGCGCCGCAACTATAAGTAGAAAAACAATGCAGCACAGTACATTACAGCTTACAAAAATTTCGAACCAAAACAAAATTTGAACTATCCACGATTTTTTAACATTGTTTTAATATAAAATTCACGGGACCGGGTGAAAAATTCGAACTAAAGTCGATTTAGAATTACGGAAGTTAGAATTAGTCAGGTTTCACTGTACCTGCGTTTGCGGCAAGGGAGAGTGAGGAACCATTTAGGATTACCAATCCTCAGTACACTAAACCAAGATTTGAACTCAAATCTCTCCGTCACCGGCAATACAGTCCAACATGAGAGTGACACATTAGACTATGCGACCAACGACTTTTTTTCAGTCGATTCTTACCTAGGAGGCTGGACTTCAATCTCAACCAGACGCACAGATTGATTTCTTTTTCCTCCAAACAAAAGTTTTCTGTTCTTCATTGTGAGGCAAATTCTTGCGCATTTACAATAAAATAGCTTTTCTAATCCTTCACCTTATAAATCATGGCATTTCTTACTCATATGTTAACACGGATACATGAAAGTAGTTATGTATGTTTACTCTGTAATTAGTTTAGGAATCCTTATCTAAAGGTATTCGCACTAATGCCCTTCTTCCCCGCTAACTAACTCCTTCCCTTACTTCGTTCTAGCTTACTCTTTTCAGGTATTCCCTCTCACACTTCACTCCTTTCTCACACTCCATGTATTCCTCCTTTATTTCACAAACTCCCTTCTAGTAACCTCGCACTAACGCCTTCCTTCCCAGCATTCCCTCTCACCCTTCTTCCTTGCACTAACTCAATCATTCCTCGCATTCCATCTATACCTCCTTTCTTCTACCAGCTTCTCTCATCCTGGCACTAGCTGCCTCCTTTCTCGCATTCCATTCATTCCTTCTTTATTGCACTAGCTCCCTCCTTACTTGCACTTAGTCTCTATTCCCTTTCCCTAGCTCCCTCATTACGTGAACTAACTCCCCCCATCCTTATACTAACACCTCCTCAACTGATCTAAATCCCTCTTTCCCCTCGCAATCCGTTCCTCCTAATTGCTAACAATGACTGGTATCGCGTGTGAGTGAATAGTGTAAGTTTGTTTAGTTCATTTTAAATCTGTCAAAGACCTATCGTGACTAGCACTCCATCATTACTCAATCTCATAATTTAACACTAATTGCAGTCCAATTTTCATAGAAAAAGCCTTATCTGACAGCTATAAAGAATACTAGATTTACTTTCACGTGTTCATACGTCAGGTCATTTTATTTGCAACTGTCACTTGTAATACATATTATCAAACCTTGTAAAATAACACTAATAATTTAGTTAAATATATTATCAATACTAGCTGCAAGTTTCCATTTTCTAAAGAGCCCTTTCTATGAGAATTGTACTGAAGCAGATATATATATGTATATATGTATATAATATTTAGCACCGCGTCTTACTACCCATCCGGGTGATGTATATACTAATTAGGCTAGTGCTTTAGTGATGATAAAGGTTGAATTTAAAGGAAGTGTGCCAGCATTTGCGTGGAGAGAGAGAGTGGGAAACCATATTGAGAAAACCACCCTTACTGCACCCGACCGGGATCGAAACATGATCTCCCCGTCATCAGCAGTCCAATCGAATGCGAGAATAGCAACTTAGACCACGTGGACCCCGAAGTGGGTTAGAAGTGCTTAATTATTTTTTTAAAAGATTTATTGGTTCGTCAATCCCCTTAAAATTTATGTAATCTAGCTCGGGTCTGATAGTTTATTTTCTATGTTTTATGGTAAATTAAAATAAAATTTTAACGTTTATTAAGGATTTAAATATAATCATACAAAATGATCATTTAACGACCATGATTCAATATTTTATTTTTCTGTTTTAAAAAGATCATTTATCTAAAAAAATCATCCGCTTACCTCACAAACCTCAAATTGAGTTGCACTGACTTAATGAACATGTACAAACACAAGAGCCAATTCGCCTGTCTGCCCATTGTGTTTTTAAAGAGGGCTCTAAAGATACCGACTAATAAGATTATCTCTTTTAACATTCCCGTTCCGCGCGCTAATAGCTGGTGCAAGAACGAGTCATCTCCAGGCGACGGAGTTAAGGTTTTTATTCCTCACGCCTATGACAGGTGTCCGTTCAGTTGAGAAATGGAGTGAGTGGCTTTCTTGCTCGTAAGTTCGTCGGCGCTGTATCATGGATTCATTAATACACTTCTCTTTGTGTATTTCAAGTGTTTTCTATTAACATAAAACGCTGTCTTGTTCACATCTGATGCTAATTGAAAGTTTATTTTTTTTACGTCTTGTTTTTTTTTAACTCCATTAAGTAAAAATATGTATTTCGTTTCATAAAAGCTATCCAGTGTCATGGTCAGAGATCGTTTCTTGGCTATGACCCAACTAGTTCCTAGAGTCAAAAACAAGTGAAATATATCACGGTTTAGTCAGTCCCATGTTTCAGGAAATTACAAACTAGTCCAACACCTTAGGACAGTCGGTAGGGTATCTGCCAACTGCGCTTAGGCTACTGGGTTCTATTTCCGGCATGGCTGAATAATAAATACTTGTTGAAATGTGAGTTTTTCCTTTCCCAGTGAGGAATTAATGGCCGTGGATTGTATATTGTGTCTGTTATAGATTTTAGGTTAGCTTATAAGTCTTGTGCTGATATAATAATTAGGTTTAGAAAATGCCCATTAGATCCCTCAAATAATTACAAAAGACAAATTAGCTTGGTCCCTTAAGTGAGGTGAGGTAAATTTATGTTGATAAACATTGAAAATATTTCAATAAATTTTTGTAAGGTAATTATTTTAAAATAAGTAAAATATGAATGTTTATGTAATAGTATTAATTGAAAAAAATAAATTGAAAATTATATTTATCTCTTATCTGAAGGTTTGACCCATTATACATATGAAACTTCAAGGCTGGTCCAAAGAAAATCTGACAAGCAGAAGAAGCTGAGAAAAAGACCAAAGAGTAGTGTACTGTAGCCATCATTTGGAAACAAAAATGGCGGACGTAAATTTTAACTATCCTGTATGTTAAATGGACGTCCTAGCTATGTATATACGAAATTTCAACACAATCGGTTTGGTGGTTTTTGCATGAAAGAGTAACAGTAACCACCTCAATTTTTATATATTAGTAGCATTACATAAACATTAAAGTTTAATGAGTCATCCACTTACTAAAATTTCATTATCTTGACGTAATATGAGTATTTTTGAACAAAACTTATTCATGGATCTACAGGGGAAATAGGGGGAAAGTACAATTTTAACTAATTGAGTTAGTGCTGTCATATATTGGACAATTATGAGACCTTTATTATGCACTTCAGCTAATGGTTAAAAGAGGTCTCTGTCGTGTTTAAATTAACTAAAAAAGTATTTGCTGGTGTCCTTATGGGGCATGAGATATAAAAATCCTGGCCATTGGAGAATGTGTTTGGAGTGACTCTACACTTTTTCTCCTGTACCAACCAATAATGTTTTCAATATATAACTGCTATTTTTACCTTCTTTACCTACTTCTATATTTATTTATTCTTAGCACCGCGTTTTACTACCCGTTTGGGTTATACGCTTATGTAATAATTACGCTAATGGGTTAAGGATTATAAATGTTTAATTGAGAGCAAGTGCACCCGCATTTGCGTCGAGGGAGAATGGAAAACAATTTAGGAAAAACCACACTCAGTGCACTCGACTGGGATCAAACCCAGATCTTTCCGTCTTCTGGAGTCTAATCTAACACGAGAGTAGCGCGTTAGACCACGCGGCCACCGAAGTGAGTACCTACTTCTATAGAAACGACTTAGGACTATGGTAAGAACCGAACTAAGATGACCGCTTCGATGGCCGCGTGGTCTAAGGCGCTACTCTCACAGTCGACTAGACGGCCAATGACGGGGAGATTGAGTTCCGAATCTTGGCCGGGTGTACTGAGGGTGGTTTTCCCCAAATGGTTTTCCACTCTCCCTCCATGCGAATACGAGTAAACTTCCTATAAGTATAACCTTTAAAACCCATTAGCGTAGTTACTAATTAATTAGTACATAAGCGTATAATCCGTGGTGCTAATAAAAAAAAAGTGTTTGAAGGGAGTAAAATTTTTTATTGTTGACCAATGCAATGCGCCAAAAGTAAAGGACCAGTTCGTCAGGTCCTTAATAGGAAGAAAGGTCCTCCTCGGGCTTTAGGACCTAATAAACCTCTCAAGCCGATGTACTTTATGATCCGGTAACAAACATGACTAACCAGTTTCTCCTTATCGCGGCGTTTGTTGAGGACGCCGCAGTTAAAAAACGACTGAGGACTTCTTGGAGCAATAGCCTGCGTTTATCTTGTTTTTTTTATTGTTGGGTTAGTGGCACCTGGGATCTCCTGGTAGTACCCGTCTCGTGCCTGTAAAGACCTCGGCCAGTTTATTGTACGTAACAGGAGATACCCAAAACATCACGGTTTTAATTTCTCTATCCCTAAGTAGGATTGGTTCAGTGGTCCGCACGTCTGACCTTGATCAGGGAAGCTTGAGCTCGAATATGACCATGTGCCATCATCGAGAGAGGATATTAAATTAATACGACGCCATATTTTCACCGGAGAATGTTTGTCATATCTCCTTCCTTTGCTCTTAAATTAATTGACACTAGTCATTGTAACAGAGAAAAAATTCGCCCGAGTAACTTTTACTGCTTGTCCAAATCACATCGTTTATTGAAATATATAGCCCGTTGCCTTTTTTTCAGAGACCTCACCACTTTTTTTTTCCATACTATACCGTTAATACCGTTCATACATTTACCGATTAACGTAAATTTCAAATAGGTAAGTAATACTACTGCAATTTCTAGTATCTAGTTTTTTTAAAATCGTATGGTACATTTTACCGGGAGAGACTTTATATTAGCCGGTCTAGTGACACAGAACGTTGCCTAGTTTACACCTATGGAGGTTTGCTACACATCGTACCCGCAATTAGATGATGTGATGATAGTTGTTATGAAGTTAAGGAGGCATTGTGAGTCTTAGCCTAGTTTAAGACTAAGTACCCAAAACCTGGTGACCGTTGGGATAATTCCCCTTAAGGGAAAGATACCCGAGGTACCAGCCGGGAATCAAACCCGAGACCCTTAGGCTCGTAGCCAGGTGCACTGACCACTACACCATGGGGCCAGTTAGTGCCTATTAACTTTGGGACTTAAGGATATGTTACATAATAGACACAGCTTTCTCCTAATAATGAAATCCTGAATCAGCCAAGCTATTCCACAATGAGTTTACACATGTTTTGAAAGTCAGCTTTGCATGTGTATAATTACATACGAGTAGATTATATTTAGCAAAACATCAGTAAGCGTGGCACATTTTTTTAAAGCTATAAGTATCTGGCCTCGTAATGTAGTGGTCAATGCACCTTGTTTATGAACCAAGGGGTCCCAAGTTCAATTCCCGACAGGTACAGTGAGTTTCTTTCTCTTAAGAGGAATTATCCCAATGGTCGCTAGGGGTTGGTTAATTAGGCTTAATGTAACTTTAAGGCGCCCACTGGCTCACCCTCTCCCCACATATTCACCATCATTTGCATCATATCATTGTGCGGTTATGTGTAGACAACCTCCATAGGTGTACCCTCGGCGACGCGCTCTACCACCAGACGCGTACATGCGACCGAACTGGATGTCATGTCTTTCCCGATCAGTAATGCCATTCGCTAAACAACATTAGAGAAAAGCCTATAAGTAGATGCGAAACAAAGCACAAAGTGTTTTTTTTTCGGAGAGCTTTTGGAAAGTGATAAGAAGTTTTTGATAGTTAACGGCGAGGACCATCGAGGTTTTAATTACGTAGTTCTTGTCCAGGACGAGGTGGAGTAGTCCACCGATAGAGACGTATTCAAGGATTGTTTGCTAGACTGATTGACTTGGGCTCTAACTATCATAGTACTTTACCAATTAACTATCTACATAACATTATGTACTTTAGTCTATAATAAATTCGTCAACACAACGAGTTCGACTATTTTAAACGTTCCTACCCAACAACCCCCCCACCGATTTGATAGGTTATCCTGACAGATTGACATATAAATAATAAGTAGGAGGGATGGGCAACGAAATTACATACAATATTCTTGGTGAATAAGGTGGTATATATATATAATATATGTCTCAGAGTTTAATCAACACTCATCGAGTAGGCACGTAAGTTAAACATCAATATTTTCTAGACTGATTTGTTGATGACAAGAAGGGTGGGGATTGCTTCCAGATGAACTGAAAGTGTTTTTTCATTAAATCATTTTCCATTCTCTTACCATTCAAGTGCGGATACATTTCCTAGAAATATCATATTATCCCTTTAATTTGATTACATATAGATAACCCATACTGTTAAAAAAAGGTACAGGAAACAAAGTTAAATAAGAGTAATTCAATACAACGTATTATTTTACTCAGTAAGAGGATTAATGAGGAACATGATTAAGGGGTTGTGGTTTTCAAAGTTTTTTGGCAGACCTCTCTTTCGTAATTATCGAACACCGCAAACACCCCCCTGCCCTCCCTCACCTTAGCTTAACGTTCCATTGTTTCATTGGAGCAAAATCAATCCGGTCGTAACCGGCAGGGCTGTACAAACGGGTGGTTTTCTTCACTTTAACCAAGGAGGCCCGGCCTCGATACCACCAACACACTGTACTTGTGTTTTGTTTATACAGGTGAGTACTCTCATTAATCAGTAGAATACTTATTGGCCAGGTATCAATGCTGATATATTTCTTAGGTAGAACAAAGCCTATTTATGATTGGTCGAATGCGGACCAATTGGGTGATAATATATTACAGGTACAGTTTTAACAAGCTCTGATTACCGTGCTTACACGCTGAGCTAAAGGTCCCGGGTTCGATTGCTGGTATAGCCGAAAATTTACTATGGGTGATAAATTAATGGCCGAGGACTGGATGTTGTGCTTGTCCTAGTCTTAGATAATATTATAAGGCACATGAAGCTACGACAGGCCTAGCAAGCCGGAAAGAGTAATGGATATATAAAAAATCCTATACTATATATTGTATATACATATTTGTCGCTAAGATATAATATATATCTTATTTTAGCTATGTACACTTGAATTATATGAATGATTTGAAATAAATTAAATAATGATATACACACAGCATAGGCTGGCACGATTGAACATTATATTGACTTTTGCACCTGCCTACACTCCAGAATAAATTCCTGAGCACCCCTTACAAGATCTGATGTAGGTATATAATCACCACAAGGGTTCTTTAGAGACCTAGACCGGGCTTATTTCACGGTCTTCGCTAGGTCTATGCTTCTGAACGAAATCGATAGCAAATATTAGAGTCGGAGTGTACATTGAAGATAAATTATATGTCGGGGGTTTGGGTCCGAGTTTTAGAGCAGAAATGTTAAATTTGCTGTCTGGGAGCCGTACGCGGCCCTATCAGGGATTTTATACTCTTACGTCCCGCTGACCTTACGGTGAACCAACATGCCGTGCAACCCTAGTCTTATTTTTTATAAGCACCACGTCTCACACACTTTTTACATATTTAGTTACTTAGTTATATACGTACTTATTTATTTACTTACTTAGTTACATACATATTTACTTAGTTACTTACTTAGTTACTACTTAGTTACGTAGTACTTACTTAGTTACTCACTTGCATGGTTACTCAATGAATCTCTTACTTACTAAGTTACTTATATAAATACTTATTTACTTACTTAGTTAATTGATTAGTTACTTGGTTACTTACGTATTTACTTACTTAGTTGCTTACTTACTTTATAACATAATTATATACTTATGCACTAATTACACTAATGGTATAAGGGTTTAGGAAGGTTATATTTATAGGAAGTTTACCCGCATTTGCTTGGGGAGAGATTTGAAAACCATTTGAGGGAAAAAAACACCCTCAGTACACCTAACCACGATCGAATCACGATCTCCCTGTCTTCGGCAGTCCAGTCTATCGCGAGACAAGTGCCTTGACCACGCGTCCACCGAAGTGGGCTGCAAACTTTTTTTTTCTTTTCTATAAACATCTTAATAAACTAGAAATAGTGATATTTGAGGACTTGATATAATTTGAGTAGATCAAGAATGAGAGGTTTGCAAACGAAATTTGTACTCTTTCTTCGATATGGATCAATTCCCTAAAGTTGTTGAATTGGCTCAACCAATAATGTACAGTACAATGTTTGGCGGTAATCATTATGTTAGCAGTTGTTTTCTCACATTAAATGTAATCAAACACCCGAGAGGTTCATATGCACACAAGATTTGTCAACAATTATGTAATTTCCTTAGGTACAAAATTTAAAGGTCGATAGTCACACAAGTGCTGTAAATTAAAGTTTTCAAATTTATGTTAAAATTATAGGATGACACTTGTTTTATATAAGTGCCTACACTTTTATTTTTGTAATGGTAAGGCACCAAAATAATTTGTAATTGTTTTTATCTAATAAAATGATTATTGAATTTTTTGAAATGATGACTCCTCGGTATTTTCAATTATCATTGTGGTCCATCTGTGTAATTTACAGACACTCTCTCCTTGATCTTTTCCATCGGGACCTGCAATGTTCACAATATGCCTTTCCATTTTCAAATTTTCCAGTTTTCCAGCCTTTCTAATTATCCTTATATTCCATGTTCTTAAGCTGAAAGGGACATTTTTATTTGACGATTGTTGTTTGTTTATAGCTCGCTCCTCCTGAAGAAATCCTCGCCCGGGCCTGAAAAGGAGATTAGTTTAGCTCAGGAATTTCTCACCCCAGGGAAAGCCATCATTGGTTTTGTTCTCTTGACCAAAAGGGCTTTTCAGTAAAACGACAGTGTGGCAGTTTTCTCTTTTCCTATCCCACACCGCAGCACCACGGGCGAACTACCGCTCCATGCGGTCACACCCGTAGCTGTTCGATCTTGAACCATCTCGAGCATCATTTGCTCTGTGCCTCAAGTCGCTCCTGATACCACTGCTGCCCGGTACCAGTCACGTGACCCTGTGCAGGGGGACGTGATATACACCAAGTCACTGGGTCCTTACGGAACTTAGCCGCCACCCCCCCCCCCC
>CABFWO010000222.1:174942-189476 GCA_902155825.1 Timema genevievae | reverse complement strand
CCCCCCCCCCCCCCCGTACTTTAATTCACTACTGTGAAAGGGGGAACCCACAGTCCACGAATGATAAATATTTCGGTAGTGCTGAGAATCGAACCTGGAACCATTATCTCAGTAGTCAAACAACTGAGCTAACGGGTTGAACAAAATTAAAGTAGTTAGAACCTAGGTGAATTAAAAGATTTACTTAATACATATTTTTATAAATATTATAATAATACAACATGCTATAACGGAATTTGTTTATTTTTAAAATTTGAATGTTTGAGTGGATTTTATTTAGTAGAAACAATCTTACATTTTGCGAACTCATTAGAAAGATGATTAGCAGAATATTGTAATTATAAATAGTTTGTAAATATCTCAGTTATCATAATACATTTAATTTATTAAGTTAAATATACCTAAACACAAATTTTAATACTCATATAATAGCTTTGTCAGACATTCTATTTTATCCCTAGTCTATTTTTTATACGAAGTTTTAGTTTCCATCTAAGCTATTCACATTTAATTTCACAAATGGGGTGGAAGCTAGAACTTAGAGAAATGTAGAAGTATTTGCGTGGAGAGACGAGGAAAGAGCCATTTGTAAAAAAAAAAAAAATTACACCTCAGCACACCAAGCTTGGATTCAAACTTAGACCTACCCATCAATGAGAAAACCAGAAAAGATTACCTTGGCGTCCATTACGTGTACCCATAATTCGTTTACCATTATATATATATATAAAACTATTTTTTTTCGGATTGTTGGTGGAAGCATTAAAGTTTGTCAATGTACCACTTAACCCTTGAACAAAGCGTAAAAAAAAAATCTTGACGAATTAAATTTTTTTTAACAGGTTAAATGTGTTTTACTTTTGATCTATAATTTTTATAGTAAAATAAAATCAGTAGCAAACTTTATTGCCAGCCTGTGTAAATATATTCGTTAAATTGTTGGATTTGTCCAAGAAGTCTCTCAGTTTTTAACATCCCTGGATCCAACTTTCTTTTGTATATTTTTTTTATTCCATTCATTTTTTCAAGTTTTTTTTTCCCTTGGCAAAGCTCTGGTGTAACATTTTCCTTTACTTTTTGTTTCTCTGTCAGTTGATTATTGTTTCAAAATCCCCTCCACCCTTCCCTATCATCACTAAATCTTGCTGGTCTCTCTTTTTTGATCACTCAAATCCATGTTGTTAAATTTAACTATTGATACTAGTGATAGGTTTGTAAACAGTTTCCAAACAAGAAATACAATCCAATTTTCAAAGGAAGGGCCTTTTATATAAAAAAAACCATATTGCTTTTTGCTATCAATATTGATACAGTTATACCATAATATTGTTATTTTATAGGTATTGATCACATATATCAAAATGACAGCTGCAGATAACATTATTTGACGTATAAATATATGAAAGTAGACCCTAGCATTTATTATCAAGCCACCTTCCTATGGAAATAATTGGACTTTATATATGACGTGACAACAATATTTTTCTTTTAACCCACCCTAGGAAATTCATTGAAAATAATGTCATTCGTACAGATTAAATTAGGTCTAAGATCGAGATTAGAATCTAGTACGGGTGTACTGAGGGTGGTTTTTTCCAAAATGATTTTCCACTTTCCTTTCAAGCAAATGTGGGTACACCTTCTATAAATATAGCCTTTAACATCCTTAAACAATCAGCGTAATAATAGTATAAAAGCGTATAACCCTACTGGGACGCGCTGTTAAAAAAAAGTCTAGAGCTAGTTAGTTTGTTTTTTTAAGTTATAAATTTTGTGTAAATGTTGAAGAAAGTAAACTTTAAAGCTTTCAATATTAAGTGCTTTCTAAATTTTTTGAGTCATGTGTCGCACTTAAAATTTTTAAATGAAAGAGGAAGATGTGAAGACATGTTAATTATATTAGTACTGTCAAAAGATCCTCTTGAGCACTACATCATTCCACATACTCCCCTGAACAGATTCGGACCAAGCGACTTCTAAGTGGAACACTTGATTTAAAATATTATCAACATGATTTAATGCTCCATTAGATTGGTGGACATGCAATTCACAACTAATATTTTTTATTTATTTTTTCCAAAGAAAGTTTTGTACAGTAGCAGACTTATGTTCATGAAAACAAAAAATAAAATACTAGCATACCTAAAAACATCTGGATAATCTGCTCTATTGTATTAACCTAATTTGAGCTAACACGAACGTTGTCTTTAACACTGAAGATTTATTCAATGCAGCTGTAGAGCTGTTTGTTGAGGAGAGAAACGAATTTTTGTTTGAAAACTTGAATCTATCAGTGGTAGAAAACCGTTGTTTTAAGTAGATTATCACTATTATAATTTTTTTTCAGCGCGTCTTAGTACCTGTTAAGGTTGTACGCATACATTATTTACGCTTAATGGAATAGAGATCAGTAAGGTAGAAGTTTAGATGAACTGTACAAGCATTTACATGGAGGGATAGTGGGAAACCATTTAACTTAAATTGCTTTCAGTATACCCGACTGGGATTCAAACCTCGATATCTTCATCAATCGGTGATTCACTCTTAACACGAGAGTGACGCGTTAAACCATGCGAACATCTATATGGGCAAATTATATAATACATAGTGGCAATATGAGAAGAGTGAACTTTAATCATCTAAACATAATTTATTTTCAATAAAGATGGAAAAAAACCGTGAATAATCGTCCCCTCTCATTCTACCTTCTGGTTATTGCTGGCTCAATATCCCAACGGTAGTTTAACTCCATTTAGGGAACTAATTGGAGAGGGGACTGACATAGCAAGATAGTATTTCAAATATAACAGCAAATTTAATTAACAACAGACAATATATACACATTTTGATGTAGATAAATGGTGGTTCGCTAATATCTAATAACATGAGTTGTTTAAGCCGTAAAAAGGGGCATGTGCCCACTTAAGAGTAATAAACATAACAATCGATTAAATATATCCAGATTTCAAACTCTATATTATTTTCATATTATTGAAGTTAAAGTTACGCGGTGGACTAGAGATAACCGAGCTGAATTTAAGGGAGAAACTTCTTACAGAGCAATTCAGCTCACTGCTTCAGTACACATATCTAACTATATATATATATATATATAAATGCAACGACAATAAAATATAAATAGAGACCCACTCGAGTAGATACTAATTAGAATGACCAGAGCCTCAATTAAAGGCGCCGATGATGGGAAGATCGTGGTTTGAATACCGGTCGGGTGTATTAAGAGTGGTTTTTCCAAAGTGGTTTCACACGCTATCTTTCTATCCATGCAAAGATTGGTAAACTTCATCGAAACTAAACCTTACTAATTCTTTACACATTAACGTAACTAGTATATATGTGTATAGTATTAACGGGTAGTAAGACTTAGTACTACAAAATAAAAATAAAAGTTCACCTAACCCTAAAAGTTCAATTTCATTTTAAGGATTAATTTTTTGTGAGGGAGTTAAAAAATGTTCACTAGCAAGGATCATCATGTTGTTTGACTCTCTGGATTGCCCCCCTTTCTCTTTTTTCCCCGTTCCCCCCCCCTCCTAGCGTGTTCACAAGTCATGCATGCTGCGAGTCTTGTAAGTTGTAACTCATACCGCTGGCAGAGTTCCACCGGC
This sequence comes from Timema genevievae, assembly GCA_902155825.1. Taxonomy (NCBI): domain Eukaryota; kingdom Metazoa; phylum Arthropoda; class Insecta; order Phasmatodea; family Timematidae; genus Timema; species Timema genevievae. Next base: position 185,847 of record CABFWO010000222.1, on the reverse strand, counting down.
GTACGACGCGTCGCGACATGGGTACTCTATTTCGACGTCCACTCCAGTCACACACAGCTTGCTTGTGAAACGATTCGACAGGGGCTCCCTCCCAACCACCCTTCCACCTACCACTTACATAACATTCATTTCACCGAGGAACCTTTGCACAGATAAATACTCAGCTAAATGATTAACCCGAGATTTGGCCGCACAGATAATGTGACTGACTCTTGGTTTGGAACTCAGTTCAGCTCGGATACACTAAAGGTAGTTTTTATTTTCTATTTTGAGTAGTTTACAACTAAATGATTGTGGATTCTCTTAAAATTAACCCTCTTATTATTATACTTTGGGTTATATAGCTAACGTCACTAATCATCTTTTTCTTTTGAGCTAAGTTACACTTTGTGTAATTAATTGCACTAATGGGTTTAATAATTAAAATAATATAGAATTCGAGAAGAAATTTCCCCACCTTGGAGGAGAGTGAAAGCACGTGTAATAAAGATGTAATCCTAAATCCATAGGCCGGATTTTAAACCCCACCTTCCCATCAACGTCAAACAAGACCAGAAGCACTTAAAGCCCTAGTTTGCGGGGCCCACTGATGCAGGTCACTTATTTTCAAAATACTTTCACTATAGGTAGATAAAATTATTGTTAAATTTTTTTCATATGAAATTTAACGACATTGCTAAATTAATTAATTCGAAACTATTTCTCGAAGCGTGTTGCATCTTAACTTGACGCACCTAAGCACTCTAAGCACTATTGCACTTAGACATCAATGCATGAAATGTAAAGAGAGGGGATGAAATAAACATTTGCCTCAAGTTTACCTGTTGATAACTCTTCCTCTCTTCCACTAACGTAACGAAAATACACACTCACTATTTACTCCTGAAAATAATAATATTTAGCACCGCGTCTTACTACCCGTTCGGGTTATACGCTTAAGTACTAATTACGCTAATGGATTAGGAATTGAGAGGGTTGAATTTAGAGAAAGTGAACCCGCATTTGCGTGGAGGGAGGGTGGAAAACCATTTAGGAAAAACCACCCCAGTTCACCCGACCGAGATTCGAACCTCGATCTCCCCGTCCTCGGTGGTCGAGCTCAACACGAGTAGCGCGTTAGCCAACTACGCCACCGAGGCGGGTCTACTCCTGAAAAGCATTTACTTGCATTTCAAAATGAATTATTTATTGTTTTATGTTCTAGATAGATATATTATGCTTCCACGGAATTTTTAATATACATTCTGGAAGGAAAAACAGTACTGGCCATTTTAATGGACAAATGTTGACGATTTAAAAAAATAATACATTTACAAAAAAATAAAATAAAAACTACTTCAAGTTTCAAAAAATAATTTTGTGACAATTTAAGATTATTTTAAGAATTATTTAAGATTTTTTTTGTTTTTGTTTAAACGTGCCATCTTTAAAACTCACCTAAAAAATTAGTAAATTCATAAACATGAGAAATCTTATCTTGACTTTCCATGGAGTCACAGATAAGCAAAGTCCTTAAACTTAAACCTTAGAAAATATCCCGTGAAGCCCTTAACAATTTATTTAACCAAGTTTTAAAATAAATATATTTTGTCTACTCACTATTCTACTCTCACATTGGCCATCAGTAATTTAAATTACACGACTGGTCTTGTGGTATAGTGGTCAGAGCCACTGCTTACTTACTTAGAGCTCCCGGGTTAGATTCCCGGATGGTAACGGGGAGTTTTTCTCGACAGGAGAATAATTTCCACGGTCGTCAGGATTTGGTTAAATAGGCCGAAGTTAGGTTAAGATCTTCATTGGCTTCTTTCTCCCCATCATATTAATCGTGATCCTCTCATATCATCTGGACATGGAAAGAACCTCCACAGAAAGGATGTACGATTAGTACATTCGGACGTTCCCCGAGCAAAGGAACATTAGTACTGGATAATCTTTCCACAAAATGAGTTACAGATTGATTTAGCCCAGACACGTCATTATTATTATTATTATTATTATTATTATTATTATTATTGGTGGTCTTGGGGTAAAGTGCTCGCCTCAGGATCCGACGTTCGTGGGTTCGTGGGTTCGTGGCATGCAAAATAACTCTGGAAGTATGTAAAAATATCTTTCCTGTAAAAATTGGCTGGCCCTTTCTCTCTCGTTCACGTAAATTCTCGTCTGCTGATATAATCATTCAGTTCAGAAAGTGCAGGTTAAATACCCGAAATAAACGAACACGATTTTTATATTATAAAGAAATATTCAGACGAGATTTACTTTTATATAATTATATGATTTGGGAGGAGTGGAGGGGGGTAGGATTGAAACTGGAAAATTCCACAGTGAAAAAAAAATCAACCGCCTTACAAACCAATCGAAATCGAGCTATTACCACTACTTGTCTGACCTTGAAATAATATTAGTATTTAATGTGTCATTCCATTTTAATTTTTTTATTTTAAGTGCTCATGTGATCGTAAAAAAAATATTTATGACGTTTAGTGCGACCTGGCAAGTGATGAAAAAACATTAAAAAAAAATTGGTATGTGGCTTCGTGGAATCATGGCGTCTCCATTCAACTAATTTACTACCTGTAACAATGTTACAATTTATTCCGGGCGACGTTGAAGCTCGTCTTGGAAAGATGGGACGAATATTTCATTACAGCTCCGTTTCTCTTTGAAGCAAGGGACGCATCCGTCCCTCTTCCTAGACTGCTTACCACTTGTTTCACACTCGAGATGGTCCACGAGATTGCTTTCATAGTGAAAGAGCTCCCGGAATTCCGTGGGACTTCGCTAAATTGCTTAACTGAGAGATGGGAGACAGCTGTGGTCGGGAGTTCAAACCCAAAGTTGAAAACTTTACCTCAATTTACCTCTTAGATTCAAATAAACTAGAGGTGTCCTTACAATCATAGAACCCTTTGAATATTTGAGGATATTAGATATTCTAGGATTGGGATGAGTACTTTGAATCCTTAAGGATATTTGAGACTCTGGGATTGAGATGGGTACTTGGAATCCTGAAGGATATTTGCAACTCTGGGATTGAGATGGGTAATGTGAATCCTTGAATATATTTGAGACTTTAGGAGTGAGATGGGTACTTTGAATCCTTGAGGATATTTGAGACTCTGGGATTGAGACGGGTACTTTGAATCCTTAAGGATATTTGAGACTCTGGGAGTGAGATGGGTACTTTGAATCCTTGAGGATATTTGAGACTCTGAGAATGAGATTGGTACTTTGAATCTTTGAGGATATTTGCGACTCTGGGATTGAGATAAGTACTTTGAATCTTTAAGGATATTTGAGACTCTGGGAATGAGATTGGTACTTTGAATCCTTGAGGATATTTGAGACTATGGGGTTGAGATGGGTACTTTGAATCCTTAAGGATATTTGCGACTCTGGGAATGAGATTGGTACTTTGAATCCTTGAGGATATTTGAGACTCTGGGAATGAGATTGGTACTTTGAGTCCTTAAGGATATTTGAGACTCTGGGAATGAGATTGGTACTTTGAATCCTTGAGGATATTTGCGACTCTGGGATTGAGATGGGTACTTTGAATCCTTAAGGATATTTGAGACTCTGGGAGTGAGATGGGTACTTTGAATCCTTAAGGATATTTGCGACTCTGGGAATGAGATTGGTACTTTGAATCCTTGAGGATATTTGAGACTCTGGGAATGAGATTGGTACTTTGAATCCTTAAGGATATTTGAGACTATGGGGTTGAGGTGGGTACTTTGAATCCTTAAGGATATTTGAGACTATGGGGTTGAGGTGGGTACTTTTAATACTTAAGGATATTTGAGACTATGGGAGTGAGATGGGTACTTTGAATCCTTTAATATCTCAAATCCTTACATTTAATATAATTTCGAGGATTTGAAAAAATATTTCAAATATGCTTGATTGGATTTTTTCTTTAAAATTTAGTTTTTTTTGGAGGGTGCAATTATAATGCTTAATAGTAGTTTAGCCCTATATGAAGGATAAAAATAGCAACGAGACACAATACATTATTTTACCACTTAACTAAATGTGAATTTACATTTTAACAAAAATGTTATCATTCAGTTACGACCTATAATTTTTATAGCAACTAAATAATTGTTCTAAATAAAACAGAATTTAAGAAAAAATTTACAAAGGGGGAAAGTTATAATGTCTTACAACATTAATATTCGAGAATAATAAGTAAAATGATAATATAAATTTAAAAAAAGTTGATTGAACCCAAGTTTATAAAACATATAATACATTTAATCAGAAAATACTTCGGCAAGATGAAATTATTTAAAAGGAAAATGTGCCTGGACAAAGATTTTAGCTTATGGTATGCATAATGCAACATAGAATTGATATGTGTAATACCTGATTCTTGTATGCAAACAAGGAGTCACATACCTTGCCCTATAAGACCATTCTTGAATATATATTCTATGCACATGCATGATACACTTTTATACACGCACACATATGTTGGTCTTAAAACAGTTTTATTTCACCATATGTTTATATAAATTAAATTATTACGAAATTATAAAATACAGCTTTAAACATAAAAAGTACCTATCGTGATAATTTCTCTTAGATTTTACTTTTTATGCACATTTATTTTTTTAAGTTTACAGATTTATAAAAACACATAACATTTGTCCCAAATTACAATTTTAATAACATAATATTGATATAGGATCTATTCAATTTTGTATTAGTCTGTTTTAACTATCTAAATATAGAGTTTATGAACTTTGTATGTCAGGATTGATATTGGTTTATAAATATATTTTAATGATTTATTTAATATACACTTTTATATAAAATATGTATGATTATTTTTACATATAAAGATTTTATTACGTAGTAATTTGTCATTAGAACATTTGATGGAAAATAAAAGTCTTACAGAATAGTCTCCTAACGTTGTATAGCAAAAATATATGTTCATATTTAATTTAGTAGCTCTTTTAAATTTATACTTTTAAAATGTTATATTATGAACCTAACAATTCCAAAATGATTTAGTTATAAATCTAGAATACATAGAACATCTTCTCACAGAAGATAATAATTTTTTTCTTATCCTGTATGTTAAAAGGACTCAGGTACCTACTTTTATTTTACTGTGCGGCAGTAACATAGGTCTTAATAATGGAAATACTTACTCCAAAGTGAGTTTTAGAGAGCCAAACTAGATATATTTCAGTGTCTTAGGAGGGGAAGAAATTCTTGGAAGGGGTAATTTTATCATATTTATTCATTTGAAACTCAACTCAGCCCATGACCAATCTATAACGTGCATCCCCCTAAGAAATTATACTAATAATAATAATTTAAAATGTTATCATTGTTGACCACTAAAATATGATTGTATTTTCTAAAAGTTCCTTCCTACCAAAATCCTACTATGGCATGATTTCCTTAGTTATAACGTAACGATGAATATATAAAAGGAACTTTCAAGTCTCAAGGTCAAGTTGAAGGTCTTCTCAAGCGACATGGAGGTCACACCTGTTTCTTCACGTGAATGCTCGTCAAAAGGCTCCTCTGTCCCAACTCCCGCGGGAGGAGAAACTGTATCCTATCCTCTCAGCAGAACTGTATCGAGTTTTGCCTATCCCACCAAGTTCCCGGCGCACAAATGATACTATTTTCACTTTACAACGGTTTAAGATGTTTACACTCTCTTTTGAAATAATATAGACCTTTAAAAAAAACACCGCTAGAGCATTTGTTTGAAATTATCTAGGTGTTATCTTCGTCCGCACATCATTAATAGGTGCAGCGGTAGGTTAAGTTGTCACAAGGAGCATCGATGTTATGTGTGCGAAGAATGAATTATAAACAGGTGTTTAGATTCTGATCTCTTTAAACACGTACAAGCGATTTTTGTATTACTTTAAACTTTTTTTTGGCTGGGAAACCATTACATTTTATGCAATCTTGATTGCCAAACTTTGGTTCTAAAATAATTTATTGTTTGAGACTTTCCTTAACATACGATGAACAGGTTTGATGGGAATTAGGCCTGGTTTTTAAGGTAACTAAGCCCAGGTTTGACGGGAATTAAGCCTGGTTTTTAAGGTAGCTAAGCCCAGGTTTGACGGGAATTAGGCCTGGTTGTCAAGGTAACTAAGCCCAGGTTTGACGGGAATTAGGCCTGGTTGTTAAGGTAACTAAGCCCAGGTTTGACGGGAATTAGACCTGGTTGTTAAGGTAGCTAAGCCCAGGTTTGATGGAGCTTTGGCACAGTTTTGATAGTATCTAGGCCCAGGTTTTATGGGAATTAAGCTTGGTTTTCTGGGAACTAGGCTTGTTTAGCTGGGAGCTAGGCCTAGGTTTGATGACAGTTAATTCCAGGTTTGACGGGAACTAGGTACAGGTTAGTGGAAATTATACCCAGGGATGATGGGAGTTAAGCCCAGGTTTGACGGGAATTAAGCCCGAGTTTGATGGGAATCAAGCTCAGATTTCACGGAAGGTGGGCCCAGGTTTTAAAGGAATTAGACCTAGGTTTGATGGGAACTAAGCCCGAGCTTGATGGAAATCAGGCCTTGGTTTGATGGAAACTAAGCCCAGGTTTTACGAGAATTAAGTCTAGGTGTGATGGTAACTAGGCCCAGGCTTGACGGGAACTTGTTGTTCAACCCCAGATGGATCCCAAACGGTAGCGACCACGATAACACTCCCCCTCCTCTCGATCTGACCGCGATAACATTAATGGAGCAACGTGTTTGTTGTCTTGTAACAGGAGATGATAAGGTGGCGAGAGGAAGGTAATGGACGCCTAGTACAAGGTTCATTATCTGCTGCCCGCTATTAGGGCCTGCTACTGCCTGCATACTTCCGGGGCCGTACAAATAGGTCATCAGCAAGACAGGCGTCATCGCCATTTCTTCACAGGCATTAAGGTAGGCTTGATATATGAGGGGGTGGATCAGGGGATTACGTCCCCAGATGACACATAGAGAATATGGGGAGAAAAAACACAGGTTTTTGTATGCATCGCGTATTTTGACCCATCAGGGCTATACTCACATTTACACTAATGGGGTGGATACAGTTCAATTTTCATAGGAAAGTCCATGTCTGTCATCTATAAAAGCTACAAGATCTACTTTCAAATATTCACGCGTCGTGCAGATCATGTGGTTTTAAGCTGTCACTTTTGATAAATAGTAGGCTATCAAAACCTACCTAATGACTCTGATAAGTAATTATTGAGCGCACTTCAGTGGACAAACGATCTAAGGCGTCACTCTCGTGCTAGACTGGCCTTCTGAGAGCGGGGAGAACAAGGGTTCGAATCCCGGTCGGGTCTACTAAAGGTGTTTTTTTACTCAAAAGTATCCCATGCGGGTAGATTACCGCTGAAATGCTTCCCTCATCATACCTACTTCATTAGACTAATTATCATATATACGTATAGTGCGATCATTTAGTAAGAGACGGTGATAGAAAACAAAACTATCCTTCATATCTCTTGGCATCGAATGAGGGTCTCTCTGAACTGTTGTCGGCCACCCCTGCCACGTTTGACTTTGAACACGCCTCACCGAGAGCTGTGTTAACATACCAACATTAGCATTCCCGGCGAGATGCGCTCAGAATAGACCATCTGGAGGAATTGTGGGGAGGGTGGGGGGCAGTAAGAACAAAAAGCGAGGAGATTAAAGAGAGCGGAACAAATAGAGCAGATATACGATGATTACATTCAGTATGATTATAATAGGAAACCAATATTATTATATTACTTTAACTTATTACACCAGTAATGTCCAACCTAAGTGTCGTAACCTCATTTCCGGTGGCGTCGCAATACTCTTTTAAGTGATTATACCCTGTACTCATAACAATATATTGTTAGGATGATCAAATATTGTATATTACAGTGGGCAGGAAAGGCAGCGTGAATGGAAAAAAACTAGAACCTTGTTCAGAGTATTGACTGGCAAACCCAATCGGAAGAGACCATTGTGCAGACTTAGGTGCAGATGGGAGGATAACATTAGAATGGACCTGAAAGAAATAGGATGTAATGAGGTGGACTGGATAGAACTAGCTCAAGATAGTGATAGGGTGTAATGAGGTGGACTGGATAGAACTAGCTCAAGATAGTGATAGGGTGTAATGAGGTGGACTGGATAGAACTAGCTCAGGATAATGATAGGGTGTAATGAGGTGGACTGGATAGAACTAACTCAAGATAGCGATAGGGTGTAATGAGGGGGACTGGATAGAACAAACTCAAGATAGGGATAGGGTGTAATGAGGTGGACTGGATAGAACTAACTCAAGATAGCGATAGGGTGTAATGAGGTGGACTGGATAGAACTAGCTCAAGATAGGGATAGGGTGTAATTAGGTGGACTGGATAGAACTAGCTCAAGATATGGATAGGGTGTAATGAGGGGGACTGGATAGAAATAACTCAAGATAGCGATAGAGTGTAATGAGGGGGACTGGATAGAACTAACTCAAGATAGGGATAGGGTGTAATGAGGTGGACTGGATAGAACTAGCTCAAGATAGTGATAGTGTGTAATGAGGTGGACTGGATAGAACTAGCTCAAGATAGCGATAGGGTGTAATTAGGTGGACTGGATAGAACTAGCTCAAGATAGCGATAGGGTGTATTGAGGCGGACTGGATAGAACTAGCTCAAGATATGGGCAGTTCTCACAAAATACCATAGTGGAACCAACCAAAATAATCTTTTTGCCTAATTTTTATTGTTTACCTTTCAAGGGTAAACAAGGTGTAACCTTTATTTTACCTGCTTAGCTTGCTTGAATTCACATTGCCATGGCTTACAAGGGAGGGTCATAGTGCAATCCAGTAGGGTCAAACTAGCGGCCCGCGGGCCAAATACGGCACGCAATCACTGAAAATTTGGCGTTCGTAGTATTTTGGAGGAAAAGTAAAGGGAAACCCAATGTGGGGGATGTAAAATAGCTAATGATTCAAATAAAAGTATATATTTAAAAAAGTCATGATTGCATTCTATAAATTTATTTGATTAATAAACATACGTTTAATATATATGTATTATGTTAAGTTGTTTTGAGAATGTATATATGCATACATATTTCATAATACACTTTTGGGAAACTAATATACTTTATCTTGGCATTAAAGTTTCAAAGATCTTACCAACCAAAACTACAATTTATATATAAGTAATTAAAGTAATTTGTTAATTAAGTGTAGTTTGTAGGCCTATATTTATTTGGTGGGCTTACTAAATATATCTTCGGCCCGTGGTACAAATTGATATTTGGCCCTAGGGAGCACCTTTTGGAGCACCTTTTGGAGCACCTTTTTGTAATCAGTCACACACACACAAATACTCGACTAGCTTAAGTCAAAACAAAAATGTATTTCAGAGGGCGTAGCATAGCCCCAAGAAGAAATGACATAAATAGCTACACCAAATTTGCATCTTCTCTAACGTATTTAAGATTAAAGCGTAGGAAACGCGAGAAAAAAGTCCATGGTAATGCAGTTTTTACATAAAACCATTTTATGGTAAAAAAAAAATTTCCAGTAGAAACATAAAGTTTAATTTTCTCCACATGGTGATATCAACAGTTGTTGAATATCTGTCAAGGATGTCCTGGAATTTAATGACAGCTTTTGCTCTAAATTTAAAAAGTTTCTCATCTAGTGCAGTTATACTCATACCAGATATTCAAAAAACTTTTGATATAACTGGAGAAATATTTGATTTATTTTGGTCTAAAAATGTTTTGCTATAAAAACTGCAAAAAATACTACCATCAGCTTGCGTTAACGAAAAACATTTTGAAGGTTCATATTTTGTTTCGAACAACCACAAATATGAAAAAAAAAAAAGTTTCTTAGTATTCAACATTTTCAGTGTAGTTTCAAAAATAATAACTTATACTTTATTTTTGTCACTGTGTCTTACTTACTACCCGTTTGGGTTATTACACATGTACTAATTAATCTAATATGTTGAGAATGAGGAAGGCTGAATTTAGGGGAAATGTACTCACATTTGAGTGGATAGAGAGAGGTAAACAATTTAGGAAAAAGAACATCCTCAGTACACTTGACCGGGATTTTAACCCCGATTTCTCCGTCATCAGTATTCTATCTATTGCAAGAATGACGTATTATATAATGCCACCACCGAAGTGGCGGTTATTTTTCTATATTTACACAAATACTACATTAGGATGTCATCTAAAAAGAGGTGTTTGCTTAAGTATACACCCTATATATATATATATATACATTTTTGTCACCGTGTCTTAATACCCGTTCGGGTTATTACGTATTTACTAGTTACTCTGTGTTGTGTTAAGATATATATATATATAATTTTTGGCACAGTGGCTTACTACTCGTTCGGGTTATACGCACTTACGCTAATGTGTAATGAATGTTAGGGTGATTGTGAGATGAAAAGGAGGACCTACAGTTTAACGAGGGATCCGAACCACGGTGTAGGCCTGGCATTCCACACATTCACAAGTTGTGATTAATACACGTCTTGTCAGAGGTGAAGGAAGGGTTTAGCAGTTAGATAAATATGTGCCAGTATTAAACTAAATCAATTAGTTATTTGGTCAAGGATGATGTTGGTGAGAGTAAATGGTAAATGGTATTGCATTTTAAATTCTTTAACTAGAGTAAAATTAATACATTTTCTGTATAATGATTTGATTCTATTTAACTCGTGTTTGTAAACTCTAATACGACTTTAATATGAAGTCTGGTGACCTGGTGGTCTAGGGGTAAGGTATCAGACTTCTGTGCTAGGGTCCGGGGTTCAATCCTCGGTCCCGGCACAGATTTATCTGATTGCTAAACCCTTCCTTCACCTCTGACAAGACGTGTATTAATCACAACTTGTGAATGTGAGGAATGCCAGGC
>CABFWO010000222.1:115896-174612 GCA_902155825.1 Timema genevievae | reverse complement strand
TAATAATAATAATAATAATAATAATAATAATAATAATAATAATAATAATAATAATAATAATAATAATAATAATAATAATAATAATAATAATAATAATAATAATAATAATAATAATAATATGGAGTCATTATGGTTGAAATGACCTTTACATACATTTGATTGTACAGTCTTTATTTAGTTAGGAAACAAATACAGCACGCCTTGCAACGTAAGTTTGCAGTTCCCTCAGTGGTGATATTCTTACATTAACGATCAGCCACTTTAATTAGAAATACAGTAGGGTTCCAAGCTTGATCAAATCATCGACGAATAAAGACGGGCTAAATATTGGACGTACAACCAAAAGTTCCCCGACGGATGATTTGTGAAAGCACACGTCAATTATCGGAGAACGATATCGTTGTGAGATTGTTCATGAATCAATGGACATGTCAGAATGCCCCTTTGGATCAGAAGAATTGGACCAGGGATACCTTTTAGGCTTTGATTGATTTGAACTCATTTCGCAATCCTCTGTTTTCCTTTCGGTTCCTATTGGGAAGGAACAACACCAATTAAACTCAATAAACACACACACACACAAAACAAGTGAAAAATGGCCCTGTATATAACACGAACCAGAATGGTTCAGTGGTAAAGCATTGTCCTATCCGTGTCTAGATTGACATTTTTCACTTGATTGAACAAAATATTTGGTCTTGGTTGTAATGGTGCATCTTGGTTTGCTTGCGACCCCTTTAACTCACCCTCTACTTATCCCTCATGTTGTCATTCTACTTCATTGATTAAAAAACTTCAAATTTTCTAAAATGTAGAGGGTTATATTATTTATTTTATACATAAATATTTTTAATATAAAAGGTTAAATACTTAATTAACATTTTAACTTATTTTACATAACATGCCTACTACTTATAAGGCAACAGTTTTTTTTTAAATAATCAAAAAGAATAGAATTGAAGCAAATGTCTGGAAAAATTAAGATCAAAATGTAAAATAATAATAAATAACACTGCACTATATTTACATAGTCTCTACGAAATAGTTTAACATAGCCTTTTAAAAAAATACTGCTTAAAAACAATATTTAAAAAATACATAACCTTTTATAAAAAAAACCTTTTTCTTCGGGACCGTGACGCAACATTATTGTATGATATATAAACATTAGATCGACATAAAAAATCACAGATTGCACAGGGTTTCGGAAATAAACCGCTGGTTGAAAAACGTATATCTAAGTACCCCGCCTGCCTTCAACAATAGTTTGATGAAAACGTAGTAATACGTATCCCGTGCTCAATGTGAAAAAATTAAATGGTCCTTTTCTTCTAAATGCTAGCGTACCCCTACAAACCCTCTTAATATTACGCCCCCAAATCTCTCTCCAAACCCCCTGTGCCCCTGCCCCTCCACCCCCCCACAGTCTCAGGAAGTGCGGGTTCGTAGTTCCGTCACTTATTAGTAGCCTACGTCTGCGATAAAATTATATTGGTTATAATAGACCTATCGACGATATAAACCACGTCCCTTCAGTTAGTGCCAGTCAGAAAACAAACTACAGTAAAAGCCTACATTGAAATAATATTTGAGCAATATTTTCCAAACAATTCAATATCGTTAGAACATTCTGTAGGTACTGTATAGTATGATTATGAAAGGAAGAGCTGTGTTAGACAGTTATGAAAAGTTACTAAAACTACTACAGTTATCACGTTTGATAGCTATTATAAATATCTATAGAATAATACTATTAACATAATAAAATGTTGGCTGCAAAAAATTACTATTTTATTTTATAGAGGATTCTTCCTATCAAAATCCTACTATATTTTTTATTTAGCAACCGCGTCTTACTACCCGTTCGGGTTATACGCTTAAGTACTAATTACACTAATGGAATAAGAATTGGGAAGGTTGAATTTAGAGGAAGTGAACCCGCATTCGCGTGGAGGGAGAGTGGAAAACAATTTAGGGAAAACCACCCACAGTTCACCCGACCGAGATTCGAACCTCGATATCCTCGTCCTCGGTGGTCTGACTCAACACGACTTGCGCGTTTGCCAACTACGCCACCGAGGCGGGTAAATCCTACTATAGCTTGGCTTGCTTTTCACTCTTTTGTAATGAGCGACCATTGTTCAAATAATATAGGTTTTAACTTTGTGGTTCAGCTTTAAATCTGTTTAGTTTATGCCCCTCGGCTATAACAATAACAATAAAAATAATAATAATAATTGGCTGCATGGTGATGAACCAGTTGTTCTCTTTAATTTGTTATTTTGCATACAAATGGACTTTTCTAATTTCCTTTAATATTATTATTATTTGTGTTATTTAACAAACACTTCCTGTACAGATTCAGTAAATCAGCACACGATAATTTAACACTGTAAAATTAGATGCCCCAATTTCACCAACTACAAGTTTTTTTTTTTTTGCCATATTGGGAATAGAACCGGGCACCATTAGTTTGATAGTCAGAGGCACTACCGACTGATCCAAATTGTTTGACTTTAGATTTCTTGAGCTTACATTGTATTCCAAAATTATCGTGTTTAAAGAGGCAATTTTTTTATAGCACCACTTATTACTTACTACCTGTTCGGTTTGTACGCTTTAGTGAGGTTTAATTTAGAGGAAGTGCACCCGCATTTGCGTGGAGGGAGAATATAAAACAATTTAGTAAAAACCATCCTCAGTGAACCCGACGGGGATTAAAACCTGGCTACCCCGTCACCTAGAGTTTAGTTTAACACGAGAGTGGCGCGTTAGATCATGTGGCCACCGAAACGAATGAAGATGCAATGGTGTCATTGAAGTAGGGTAATTACCTGAATTCTTGAAGTGACTTGCGCACGTTTTATTCAAACAAGCTTTGAAGCAAACTATTGATCCCTTTTAGTGAATATAATATTTACTTGTCCTCATTCTTTCTATTCAAATACTTGAGATCAATCAGATTGCCGAAAAGGCAAACAAATAAAACCTAAAACACTTTTTGAAATCGGAGCGATTATTGATTTAGTTCTAAGTTTGATTTCATTTTCAAACAAGATGTTTGCATACCTTAAACTCAACAACATTTGGCGAACATATATTATTGCCTTGACTCAAGTAGTCACGGATATGCATGAGTCATGATGACACCCTACTTGGTGCTAGCCTTAGACTTTTTCTTAGACGTGAGATTTTCTGAATCATCTTTGGTAGAGTGCAGTTCAATCCCTATCGATTGCTTTGAAAAGGTTTTTGGAAGGTTTCAGGCTTTAAGATGGGAGTATAGCGAGCTAAGTGAAGTGTTTTTTTGCGGTTTTTATATCAAAACTTTCTCCAGTAGAAAAATAGAGTTTAATTTGTTCCACACGGTGATGTTAACAGTTGTTGAATATCTGTCATGAGCATGGCGGCATTAGATACACTTTTTAAATAAAGAGAAAAAGTTGTCATTAAATTCCAAGATGCCCTTGACAGATATTCAACAACGGTTAGTATCAACATGTGAAGAAGATTAAACTTTGTTTCTATTAGAGCAGTATTTTATTATTTTGTCCAAAAATAGTTTTGATATAAAAACTGCAAAAAAACACAGCTCTTAACTTGCGTTCACTGCACTCCCACCATAAGTTCTAGATTAAGAATGAAATACTCTCTTTCTAAAGGTCATAATATATTCGTTTGGGATCACTATACCACTATAAAGCCACATGGCTGACTCACTCACTCACTGACATTATTGTTTACCCACTTTCAGATGAGCTAGAAACTTGAAATTTGGCAAACTTATAGCTTATAGCCTGTAACCGACTGGAAAGTTCCAAAAAGTTAAGAATTTTAATTTTTAACCCCCGAAAAAATTCAAAATGGCGGAGCAACTTTAATGTCAGTGCACACCTTTCTTTGGAGGTCTCTTGTGGCTAAACGATAAGACCTATCAAAAAACGGCTCTGTAATTACATTAATTTACATCCACTTGCAAAGAAAACCTATGGGAGGGCTTAGAGGTGGAGCCCTCAACGAGCAAAGCGAGTATACACACAAAAATCATTGTTTTAATATAGTATTAGTATTTTTACTTATACAATAATAATAATAATATTTAGCACCGCGTCTTACTATCCGTTCGGGTTATACGCTTAAGTACTAATTACGCTAATGTATTAGGAATTGGGAGGGTTGAATTTAGAGGAAATGAACCCGAATTTGCGTGGAGGGAGAGTGAAAAACCATTTAGGAAAAACCGCCCCCAGTTCACCCGACCGAGATTCGAATCTCGATCTCCCCGTCCTTGGCGGTCGAGCTCAACACAACTAGCGCGTTAGCCAACTACGCCACCGAGGCGGGTTTTTATTTATACAATTCATGGTATTATACAGTTGTAATATTTTATTTTTTCTTTACGTAGTAGTCCAACATCCTATATCAGTAGGTAGGGTGTCTTCCTGGTTAAGTGAAGGGTTCCGGGATCATTTCCTGGCATGGCAGAAAATATTTACTATCGGTAAAATGTGGGTTTCCCCTTTCACAGTTGAGTGTTTTGTCTGTTCTAAATTTATGTTAGTTTATAAGTCGTGTGTTGATATAGTCAATTGGTTCAGAAAGTTCACGTTACACTTATATTTTAAATAATAGTATCCACGCAGTCTTTTGCAAATAATAGTTTTTAGTGATTAACTTATTTTGCTTAAAGAAACAGAATGAAGAAGGCGGGGTAGTGGGAGTAAGGGATTTTAGAAAATTGTATAAAAACACGCATTAACCTTTATGCATTATGTCTTACTCCCTATCTAGGATAAAAACGTATTTACACTAATGAATTAACGATAATGTACTCGCATTTACACGAAGGGAGAGGTTTATTTATTAAAAAAATTCACTCAGCACAACCTGCCGGGTTTCTAACTAAGATCCTCACACACAGCCGACCAACCGTTAACCAAACAAGAGGAGACTAGTTCCTCTGCCCACGCTCCCATTGGTGCGGGTGAGTGGTCTAACATCCTGTTAATGTTCAGGCACTTATAGCAGGATTGTGGCGGGAAAGAAATTAAAAAAAAAATACAAACACTTTTTTTTGTAGTCGTAGAAAATAACGTGTTTCTATTTTATCAGTATCATTTTCCGCTCCGGTGGCTGCATAGTCTAAAGCGTTACCGTGTTAGACTAGACTGCCGTTGACGGGGAGATCGTTGTTCGAATCTCATTCGGGTGTTATTGAGGGTGATAATTTCAAAAATATGTTTACACTCTCGCTCCACGCAAATTCGGGTTCACTTCCTCGAAATATAACCTTCCTAATCCCTATAACCATTATTGTAATTAGTACATTAGCGTAAAGCCCGAACGGGCAGTAAGACGTGGTGCTAAAAAAATGTATCAATACCTATAAAATAACATTAATAATAAAATAAAATGTCATCATTGTTAACAACATCAAAAATATTTAAATTTTTTAAAACTTTTTTCTTACCAAAATTCTACTTTTCCTAAAGAGACAACTTCAGATTACATAAATTACATGTTAATATAATATGAACATAGGTTTGGTAATTTTTGTGGATAAATATATAAAATACAGTTGTTACTAAAAGAATCCGACTATAGGTACTAGCTATTGAAATTTACTATTCAAATGTACTGTAATAATATTTGTTGTTTTGGAAGCGTCGTCGTAAATCCGATAGGATCGTCACTGTTCTATCCAAAATGACAACGTCTGTCGCCTAGCACGGTTATACTACGCGGCATTTGAACCTTTAGGCCACGTTAACGTGTCTCTTATTAGCCGACAGAAGCGAATCTGAAGGGCATCAGCGATAATCCGTCAACATCAACGACGCCTGTTTAACAAAGTGATCTCCTAATTGCTTTATGGACTGTCATAGCTTAGTGACACGCATTTAGCTGATTTTTATTCATGTTTGAGCACGACTATTAGAGATAAAGCTACCTTTAAATGTATTATTTTTAGGTGTTCTGTCTTTACAATAGGTCGATTCCATTTGTAAGTGAGCTCAGGCCGCCAATGTGCCTTGTCCTCTGCCTCCTCCTTCAGCTTTCAGATAATTATTATTAGCACCGCGTCTTACCACCCGTTCGGGTTACACGCACTTATGCTAATGTGTAATGGTAGGGTGATCGTGAGATGAAATGGAGGACCTACAGTTTAACGTGGAATCCGAACCACGGTGGAGGCCTGGAATTCCACACATTCACAAGTTGTATTATTAATACACGTCTTGTCAGAGGTGAAGGAAGGGTTTGGCAATCAGATAAATCTGTGCCGGGAACGAGGAATGAACCCCGGACCCTCAGCATAAAAGTCTGACACCTTACCCCTAGACCACCAGGTCACCTTTTCAGATAATTAATGTGCTATAAATTCCTTCTTGCCAAAACCAAATGTTTACCGTAATGTTACCTCTATAATAATAAAATTGCTTGTGTGAGGGTCGCAGGTGATGATATTTGGATACCTAATACGATGCATATACAGAGTGTACCATACATAACATGTGAAGCCCAATTTAATGGTGGACAGGAAACACAAAAACATTGAAAAAAGTGCATTCATGATGTGCCCCATTTGACCTTGTTTCAGAGTTATAGTCACGTTTATACTCCAGTGATGTGATGCTACTTAACATGATAATATGACCCGCCTCGGTGGCCGCATGGTCTAACGCGCGCTATTCTCACAGTAGACTAGACTTCCAATGAGAGGGGATCAAGATTCAAATCTCGATCTGGCATAAAGTGGTTTTTACACTCTCCATCCACGCAAATGTGGGTACACTTTCTATAAGATATAACCTTCCTCATCCCTAAAACTATTAGCGTAATTAGTACATGAGCGTATAACCCGAACGGGTAGTAAGACGTGGTGCTAAGAAAATAAAACATGATATTAAGTGCTCAAAATGTCAACCTTTGGACTGAATACAAGCCTGCGTCTTAGAATTTTGTACTCTTTCAAAAAATACATTGAATTGCAATGCTTGTATTCAGGCCCCAAAGATGGACATTTTGAGCACTTCGTGTCTAGCAGCTTCACATGTCTGGAGTACAAACATGATTATAGTTCAGAAGCAAAGTCAAATGGGACACATGCTTATATACACTTTTTAATAGTTTTTGTGTCTCCTCTCCACCGCTGAATTGGGTCCCACATGTTACGGTACACTCTGTATATAGCCTTTTCAACATAGGAGTGATGTTAACTGACAGCTATCAAAAGTTACAAGATATACTCTCATGTATCCATTCGATAAACAATTTTATCTACAAGTCCATATGTTGAGTTCTTGTCACGTTCAAAACGAATCATTAGTTTTTTTTAATATTATTTTCTTATAAACGTTTTTACATTATTGAAACACGATCTTATGAAAATACCCGTTTGGATGTTGCCTTTTAGTAGAAGCGGCTTCTGTGGTTGGCTTGGAAACTCTTTACAAACGAGAATTTCTAAAATACTCTTCCAAAAATCCAGATGGTGAACTTGATCAAATCAGGGTGGTTGATGACGTCATATAAACAGTCTTCGGATGTGTTCATACCCATTTGTTTACAAAATAAAAACGTTTTACTTTGAAATTAAGAGTTTATATGGCTTTTTCTCTAGTTTAAAAAAAATAATCATGTATTTAATTTATAGTTTATGGTGGCCAGTTATGTGACTATACAACCGACACCTTACCTCAATCGTAGCATGTCTGTCTACTGAAATATAAATCCAAAGTTCAATTCCCAGCATGGCTAAAAAACTCATCATCGGTGTAATATGGGTCTACCCTTTCACATTGATAAATTAATGACCGGGGACTGGATGTTGTGCCTTTCCTAGTCTTAAGTTAGATTTTAAGGCATTATGAAGCCACGACAGCCCTAGCCAGCCGGTAGTGGAAAAATATATGGCTTAAATAAAACCTGGCAAATGCCACAGGCTGGAAACAATATCGGATGTGAAGTAAACTTATAAGAATATACAAGTGTGAAAATGATTATTTTTAATTTAAGATTTCATGCACTATAATATATTTTTAGTTACGAAAGTGACAATTATACAACAATCCATAGGAAAGTACTATTATAATCACTTACAAACACTTTTTATTGATAATATAATATTAATAAGAATACAATTATTTCCACATGGGTCAGTTAACATTAGTTACCTAAATTAGAACCAATGTTTAAAATAAAAATCTTCTATTAGCTGCCCCCACTCCCTTACGCTAGATGGACTTTAAGACCATATTTATAGTCAAAATTCGGAGGTCAAACAAATCCCTATTTAGCTTAAGCTGCTTGTTATTCGTTTACGGGGAGATTGGTTGGCTGGGCCCGATATTTAGTCGATATTAATTTTTTTTAGGTTGTTTTCTAAGCTTTCTTCTCGAATACTAGGAGTTAGAAAAGAGATTTTATTTTTGGCACCGCACCTTATTACCTGTTCGGGTTGTACGCTATGTACTAATTACGCTAATGTCTTAGAGAAGAGAAAGGTTTAATATAGATTAAGCGTACCCGCATTTTCAGGGAGAAAGAGTGGAAAACCATTTAAAGAAAACCACCTTCTGTATACCCGACCAGGATTCGAAATACGCTCTCCCCGTCATCGGAAGTCTAATCTATTGCGGGAGGGACACCTTAGACCATGCAGCCACCGAATCAGGCGAGTGAGGTTTAATTTAGAGGATATGTACACACATTTTCACGGAGAAAGATTGAGGATCCATTTATGAGAAAGCATATTCAGTTCGGGATTTAAAACCCGATATCTCCGTCATAGACAATACTGTCAATTGCGGGGAGTGACACCTAAAACAGTTTGGCCACCGAGGTTGGTAAAATGAGGCGTGGAAGGAGTTCGGAGATCCATTTTGAAGAAACCACATTCTGACCGGGATTAGATATACAGTATCTTACGAAAGTGACAATTATTCCACCGAAGCGTATGGAATGAATTTATTTACCCTATTCCTCTTGGTCTATTAAACCTCCCATATAATGTCATGGTCTATTTAAAGCACAAGAAAAGCGTCTATCGCTTCGAGAACCAGTCCGTGTTTCTACTCCACGCATCTTATACAACTTTTAATCGGCTATTAATATACTCCACTACGCTAGGTTAAGTTCCAATTAGTAGTTTCCTCGTTAGAGCGGGGCCGTGGACCCACGTGGCGGCTCCCCCGAACAACAATCATCCTCTCAAGGACCTTCGGGTCACGCTTAGTGCGTCTCGTATAAGATGAGAGTGGGTGTGTGTGTGAACCGAACTTGTGTCAAGGCCTTCAAGTCACGCATAGTACGTCTCGTGTAGGTTTAGAATGAGTGTGAATCTAACTATAGTGCATCTGCTATAGGCTGAGAATGGATGTGAACCGAAATTGTGTCAAGGCCTTCAGGTTACGGATAAGAGTGTCCAATCCACCTTGAGAAGGAAATCATGGCGCAAGGTAGCAGTGTCCAATCCACCTTGAGAGGGAAATCATGGCGCAAGGTAGCAGTGTCCAATCCACCTTGAGAAGGAAATCATGGCGCAAGGTAACAGTGTCCAATCCACCTTGAGAAGGAAATCATGGCGCAAGGTAACAGTGTCTAATCCACCTTGAGAAGAAAATCATGGCGCAAGGTAGCAGTGTCCAATCCATCTTGAGAGGGAAATCATGGCGCAAGGTAACAGTGTTCAATCCATCTTGAGAAGGAAATCATGGCGCAAGGTAACAGTGTCCAATCCATCTTGAGAAGGAAATCATGGCGCAAGGTAACAGTGTCCAATCCATCTTGAGAAGGAAATCATGGCGCAAGGTAACAGTGTCCAATCCATCTTGAGAAGGAAATCATGGCGCAAGGTAACAGTGTCCAATCCATCTTGAGAAGGAAATCATGGCGCAAGGTAACAGTGTCCAATCCATCTTGAGAAGGAAATCATGGCGCAAGGTAACAGTGTCCAATCCATCTTGAGAAGGAAATCATGGCGCAAGGTAACAGTGTCCAATCCATCTTGAGAAGGAAATCATGGCGCAAGGTAACAGTGTCCAATCCATCTTGAGAAGGAAATCATGGCGCAAGGTAACAGTGTCCAATCCATCTTGAGAAGGAAATCATGGCGCAAGGTAACAGTGTCCAATCCATCTTGAGAAGGAAATCATGGCGCAAGGTAACAGTGTCCAATCCATCTTGAGAAGGAAATCATGGCGCAAGGTAACAGTGTCCAATCCATCTTGAGAAGGAAATCATGGCGCAAGGTAACAGTGTCCAATCCATCTTGAGAAGGAAATCATGGCGCAAGGTACAGAGTCCAATCCATCTTGAGAGGGAAATCATGGCGCAAGGTAACAGTGTTCAATCCATCTTGAGAAGGAAATCATGGCGCAAGGTAACAGTGTCCAATCCATCTTGAGAAGGAAATCATGGCGCAAGGTAGCAGTGTCCAATCCATCTTGAGAAGGAAATCATGGCGCAAGGTAACAGTGTCTAATCCATCTTGAGAAGGAAATCATGGCGCAAGGTAGCAGTGTCCAATCCATCTTGAGAAGGAAATCATGGCGTAAGGTAGCAGTGTCCAATCCACTTAGAGCCATTTCACACAAGGCAACTGCCGCCAGGCAACAATCACTGGCCGACTATCACTTTGTTGATTAACATTGAGGTAGATTGGGGTTTCATATGAGGCAACTGAGTTGCCTGGCCTGACTACCGTCGCTCAGAAGTTGTCTACTATCGACGATTTGTGGTGTAGTTGCCCATCAGGGCGACTGTCTCACACCCGGTGACTGCTTGGTTAATCACCTGTTTATATTGTTTAATTCACACCAGCCAGTCTCCCCAAGTTGTGCCAACCTCCAAGCCACCTTTTGAATTTTGTTCGTAATATAGAAGACTATCTTTATGTATTTAGCTATCTGGTTATCTATTGCTTGTTTGCTTTCGTCTGTAGTTCGATCCCTGGCACTCCCAGAATTTCTGTGAAGCAGCTGGTCTGGAAGAGTGCTAACTCAGCCTCGTGAGGACAATTGAGGAGCTACTGGAATGAAAAAGTAACGGCCTTGGTATAGAAAACTGAGATTAACAGCCAGAAGTTTCGTTGTGATGATTACATGACACCCTCTTTCCGCAGAATTTGGTACTATCTTCTCCAACAGACGGTGGTAGCTTGGTTGGTATAGCTCGATTACTGGCTCACGCCATGGAGGTTTTTTGTTTGTATTTTTAGTCAAATCTTGTAAAGGTCTTATAGAAGAAACCCTTTTCCAACCACTCACTAATATGGGGATGGTTATAAGATACATCCACTCGCTTTGTAATTTTCCTTCGCCTTCTCATAAGGCGTCACAGAAAAATAGCCTCGGCCTCCGAATCCATTACAACTGACCAAATTTTTCGTGTACTCTGGGTTGGGTTGGTTCTGATTTTTTCCGACGATTGAAGTTGCCGATAGTTGCCTGTTAGTTCGATAGCCAGCCAGCCTAGTTGCCTAGTTGCCTAGTGGCCTAGTTGCCTAGTATGAAACGGCTCTTAGTGTGGGAAATGATGGTTAGTAACCTAGAGTCAAAAGCAGGGCCCAGTCTACTTACGCCCCGCACCCTCCGTCCACCTCACCCATAGAACACCAGCACAGTCGTCGCCTATAAGTGCGTCTATGATCATAACGTGAAACAAAAAGCTTTGATGCTCTTTTTGACTCTCCTATCGGTGTATCGCGCGTTTGCCGCCATTTCTCACAACGTAATCACTCGAGGTCATATTGCAATGACGCCTTCCTCGTGGAAGAGCGTGTCAAGTCCACAGATTGAAAAATGTCTCATCGTGAGTCTGGAGGCCTTGAACTAGACCCGGATACCTGGCAGCCCACGCGTCTTGGGCACGCGCACCCGGCATTGTCATGTGAGTGGCTAGAGAACGCCTGCTTTTCACCCAAGATGGTGGGGGTTTTGATCCGGACTAGCTTCACAGAGGAGTTTTTAAATTTTAAATTAGTAAGTTCAACACCTAAATAGTTAACGACTTGGGAGGATAGCTTAGAGGAAATGTATTATCAAGGACAGGGTGGAAGGGAAAATCAGAACCCGGAGGATACCCAGCCGAGATTCGAACACTCACATCTCCGTCAACGGTGACAGACGTCTTGCCGCTCTTGCGGACTACTGAGGCTGTTTTTTTATTATTATAAGATGTTTACCATCGTTTCTCCGTAGAAATGTACAGTCAAACTTTCATAGGAAAGGCCTTTTAAAAATTACAAACACATTGTTTGTGATCAACATTGATAACATTTTACTATTTTATTAGCATTATTTTATAGTTACTTTACAAAACTATCAAAATTAACACTTTAAGACCACATGACTTAATGCGGATTTGGGGAAATTTGATCTATTATCTTTTCTAATGGTTTGATTTCTTCCTATTAAAATAGTATTTGTTACCCTCCTTAGCCCTTATTTTATGGATCAGGAGTTCATAAACTTTTTATACGGAAAAAGGTGACCTGGCGGTCTAGGGATAAAGTGTCGTACCACTGTGCTGAGGGTCCGGGGTTCAATTCTCGGTCCCAGCACAGATTTACCTGACTGACAGACCCTTCCTTCACCTCTAACAAGACGTGTATTAATCACAACTTGTGAATGTGTGGAATGCCAGGCCTCCACCGTGGTTCGGATCCCTCACCGTGGTTCGGATCCCACGTTAAACTGTAGGTCCTCCATTTCATCTCACAATCACCCTACCGTTACACATTAGCGTAAGTGCGTTTAACCCGAACGGTTAGTAAGAAGTGGTGCTAATAATAATAATAATATACGGAAAAACCCCGTGCACCAGAAAAAATAGGCCTACATGCTGGAACCCTTGTACATTTTTAACACCAATATTATGAGCATTCAATAACAACAGTTACCTGTTTCGTTGGACGCATGGTCTAAGGCGTAGCTCTCGCAATAGACTAGACTGCCGATGACAAGGATATAGGAGTTCAAATTCCATTCAGATGTACTTAGGGAGGTTTTTAACAAATGGTTTTCCACTCTCTTAACAAACAAATCAGGGTACACTTCCTATAAATTTAACCTTCCTCATCCTTTACTCATTAGCGTCATTAGTATGCCCTACATATTCATATAACCTGAACGGATAGTATAACACGGTGTTAAAAAGAAACAGTTACATTTTAATAGTTTTAAAGTATTAATCAAAGGTAAAACATCACATGTTCTGGCTGCGACATTAGAAAATGTCCTTTATTCAGATTTGAAAAAAAAAATCAGCAATCCTAATTACTAATGTTATTTTTTTAGTGTGAAAAACAAATCAAGAATATCGTAAAACTGCCCGACGGGGACTGATATAACTAAGGTGGAGACCAAGGGCTCCGCGGAACATAGTTTGAGAAACGCTGCTAGTGATTACATCCTTAATAACCCTTATTTTAAATGTACCAGTTATTATAAACCATTATTATGTTAAGAAAGATGGTTTGAGCCAGAAAAAAGAAAGACATTTTATTATTCTCAATTAGTATATCTACTGGTCACTAAAAATTGAATACACTGTAGCAAACACAACAACCGGATACCAGAACTTTTACACATCACTTAGAGTAAGAGAACAAATCCTTTTTAACACCGATACATTTCTGGTATCGACCTCGGTGGTCTTGGGGTATAAAGTGCCTGCCTCAGGACCCGATGTTCGTGAGTTCAATTCCAGCTGAAGTCAATGGATTTTTTTCCTGACCAATAAAAATCAGTAGACCAACTTTCTTCGGAGAGGAAGTAAGCCTAAATCCGTCGATTTCATGTCGATTGTGACATATAAAATTATCCTGGAAGGCATGTGACAATACCTTTCCGGCAAAATTGATGGACTATTCCTCGCTTGCTCGTAGAAATTCCACTGCGGGAGGCAAAGGGAAATCACCTCACTTTCTAAACTCTCCTAATACATGGGATTTCTACCAGATGGTGCAGATAACACTAACCAGCTGAAAGACTGATTGCATGCATAGCTCCAGGGGGATGGGAAGAACATCAAACCAACCTTCAGGTTGAAGACTCATCATCATCATCATCATTATCATCATATTTCTAGTATTTTCTGGTATTCAAAACTGATACATTTAGACTAACTGGTAGATAATCTACAAGCTGAACAAAGATGTCTGATATTACACAGAAACACTCTGGTTTTTTAAGCGAAGTTTATTGAACGGGACTCATAAAATTGTAAAATATTAATCAAGGTGAGATTTGACCTGAAGTTTGTCTTTTCAACCAGTCGATAAAACTAAATTCTAAGCTAAACTAAACTAAAATAAATTCCAGTTTAATTATGAAAAATCCCGCTCCGGTAGTCGAATGACCTAAATCGCTACTCTAGCGATAGAATAGACTGGTGAAGACAAGGAGATCGGGGTTCAATCCTAGTCGAGTGTACTGAGGGTGTTTTTTTCTTCTAAATGATGGTTTTACACTCTCTCCCTACGCAGATGATGATACACTTTCTCTAAATTAAATATGAATATTCCCTAACATGTTAATGTAATTAGTACATAGGCGTACAACTCAAACGGGTAGTATGACATGGTGCTAAAAAACTTTATGAACAAACGGCTTGCCCCACCCATATTGGTGGACACGTGGACTAGGCGTCAAGCTCACCTAGCCCTAGTTTCCAGTGACGGAGGTGTTGCGGTTCAAATCTCGACTGGTTGTACTTTGCGTGTTTTTTCTAAATGACTTCCCACTTTACTCAACTCAAATTCCAGTACACTTCTTCTTAATACTTCCTCATCCTATTTCTACCTTTGCAATAAAAATAAATATAGCCCAGACGGGTAGTAAGACACCGTGAATAAAATAGAATTTAAAAAGAAAAATATTTCTGTAAAAATATCAAATGGGTCTGGTACCATAAATTAAATATCACTCGCATCGGTGGTTGCGTGGAAACAGGCGTCGCTCTCGCAATAAAATGGATTGACGGTGACAGGAAGATGACGGTTCGAATCCCGGTTAAGTGTAGCGGGGTTGTTTTCTCTTAAATTATTTCTCACTCCATCTCCACACAAATATGTGTATATTTCTGCTAAATTCTATCTCCTATAATAATTAACGGGTAGTACGACGCAATACATAATAATAATAATAATAATAATAATAATAATAAACTGAAATATTCTGTGGTCTAGATCCGATCCGATATCATCCCTTTCAGAGATCCACACTATCCCCCACATATGGCGCGTCACACGTGTCGCTACCTATAGCAGACTTCATTAACTAACGAGCCAGACATGTTACGCGTGCCTTGTTCGCTACCACTTGGATCCCCAGCAGCTGAGCCTGGATCGGCCGAGCGAGAAGGATGCTATTAAAGGGCACCTACCCATTACTATCGACCTTATAGACACCGTTCCAGGACCAACCTGTCATTTTCACTAACCTGCCACGGTGTCTGCGTGGTCTAAGGCGTCACTATCGCAATAGACTAAACTGTTTCTGATGGGAATATCGGGGTTCGAATCTTTCTCGGGTGTACTGAGGGGTGTTTTTTTCCTAAATACTTCTATACTTTCTCTCTCTCTCTCCACGCAAATGCGGGTACACTTCCAATTCATTTAACCTTCCTCATCCGTAAAGCAAAAGAGTAATTAGTATACCCTGATTTTAGTTGGAAGAATAGTAGAGAAAATTCAAACCTATTTCTTTGAGGCGGAACATTGATAACATTTTACTATATTATTTTTGTTATTTTACATGTAAATTCCTTACTTAGGGCCAGTTTCAGAGTCAGATTTAGTACGCCTAAAGTGCGAGTCGATACTAAATACAGGACGACACCTACCTAGACCAAAATAGAATGGGCCAGTTTCGCATATGAAACTGGCCCATTCCATTCAATTTCAGGTAGGTGACGTCTTGTATTTTGTATAGCGCCGCACTTGAGGAGTACTAAATCTGACTATGAAACTGGGCCTTAGTCTATGGCATCAGTTACTCGAAAGTTCATTGTTGCATCTACAAAAGTACACCACGTCTCTATCTTGAGCTTCTTGATGGTTCTATCCAGTCCACTTCGTTACACCCTATCTCTATCTTGAACTAGTTCTATCCAGTCCACCTCATTACATCTTATCTCTATCTTGAGCTAGTTCTATCCAGTCAACTTCGTTACACCCTATTCCTATCTTGAGCTAGTTATATCCAGTCCAGTCTACCTCATTACATCTTATTTCTATCTTGAGCTAGCTCTATCCAGTCCCCCCTCATTACACCCTAATCAGGCGCGGATTCAGGGGGGTCAAAGGGTCAGTTGACCCCCCTGTGGAAGTTAGAAAATTAATACAAAACACAATGAAATTTCAAATTTTAGAAAGAAAATACAACACAAATAAACTATACACTTTTTTTTATCTATCTACGCACATACACCTCTTAAGCCGGGTCCACACGTGCATTATCCGTCCATGATTAATCAATGTTCGATATGACTGACGCAAGTGTGGAAAAAGTATTCGTTTTCATGTTCTAATATTTGTCGTGCATAGCGAGTAACAAACATTGTTCCGCATAAAGACGGTAGACTACCACACATCAAAGGAGACTAATAATCGCCTGAGAGCAGTTCATCCACGAATACCAAATATAGAGAATGTGTAGACGGCAGGAGCGGTGGATCTGTGGGCGACTCTGACGCTTTGGAAATAATTTGCCCCTCTTTAGAATAAATCCCTCCTCTATGTATATTTCAAATCCTCTGATACCATCGAAAATAAAGCTGAAAGATGGCCTTAAATAAAACTTCAAATGACTTCTAGATGCTTTCTATTGTCAAAAATTTGCCAGAGAAGACCGCTCCAAATAACTCCTAGACTAGAGGCATCTAACTGGCACAAACATTCAGAGGAGGAAAGTTATAAATAGCTTCCAAGATCATCCAAATTTCAATAATGTCTATGGGAGCATAAATCCAAAAAGCTTCTATATGCATGTCATTTTGAAGAATTTCAGGCGAGGATAACCCCAAATAGCCTAGTTTCTAAAATAATTCCATTTTCAAAGTTTTGTCGGTGGAAGACCACTTCCACTATTATCTTCTAGAGGTATCTAATTATCGTAAAAAATTAAGGTGAGGATCACTCTAAATAGCTTTGAGAGGCATACAAATTAAAAAAAATGTCTAGCTGAGGAACACTTTAAATGGCTTATAAAATAATCTAAATAAAAAAATCAAAGCGAACCATTTTTCAAAAAATTGTTGAAGGAGGGCCACTTCAAATGGTTCATAAAAACTATCGGCTTTTAAAAAATTGGTGAGGATGACCACGGTTTAAAATATACATAAGATTAAATGTGAATGATAAATTACTAAACTGCTTTAAACAGAAATTTAACATTGTAAGTAACCATATTATTTATAATTATAACCCCCTCTATGAAAATGATCTGGATCTGCCCCTGCATCCTATTCCTATCTTGAGTTAGTTCTATCCAGTCCACCTCACTACACCCTATCTTTTTCAGGTCCATTCTAATGTTATCCTCCCATCTGCGTCTAGATCTTCCCAATGATCTCTTCCCATTAGGTTTGGCAAACAGTACCTTGAACACGGCTTTCACATTCACACTGCAGGTCCTGCCCACTGTATTTTACCTAACTTTGAGTATCTTAACAATACCTTGTAATGATCACATGGTATTAATTCATCATTATGTATCCTGCTCTACTCTCCAGTATTCTAGTCGTTTTTTGGAACAAACATCTTCCTTGGCGTCTTGTTTTCAAACACACTAAATTTCTTTTCGTCGTTTAAGGTAAGAAAGAGACAATGTTTCACAACCAATTAAAACAACCGATAAAATAATTGTTTTGTATATTCTTAGTTTTACATTCTTTGACAGCAGGTAATATGTTAACAACTTACTAATATTTATTTAACATTTATCGACTGTAATATTTTCCTAATTTCCATTATAATATCGTTATTGCTAGTTATTATTATTATTATTATTATTATTATTATTATTATTATTATTATCACCGCGTCTTACTACCCGTTCGGGTTATACGCACTTACGCTAATATGTAATGGTAGGATGATTGTGAGATGAAATGGAGGACCCTACAGTTTAACGTGGAATCCGAACCACGGTGGAGGCCTGGCATTCCACACATTCACAAGTTATGATTAATACACTTCTTGTCAGAGGTGAAGGAAGGGTTTGGTAATCAGATAAATCTGTGCCGGGACCGAGAATTGAACCATGGACCCCCAGCACAGAAGTCCGACACTTTACCCTTAGATCACCAGGTCACCCGTTATTGCTAGTTAAAATTGTTCCTAAATATTTAAACTCATTAACCCTGTCAAACGATAAGTTGGTTGATATAATCTTTAAATTATCGTTTTCAATCTGTGTTATCTGTGTGATGATATACTTAGTCTTTTCAGCGTTCACTCCTAACCCCATTTCTTTACTATCCTCTGATAAATTGTCTGCATTTCTTGCAACAGATTCCTTACTATTGCTCAACAAAGCTAAATCATCCGCATATCCTAATAGTTGCATTGTACCGTTTAAAGTCAACTCTTCCCTAACTCTAAGGCTAGATTAAAGAGTAATGGGGGAAGTGCATCTCTTTGTTTCAACCCATTATTTATTTAGAAAATATCCAAGTTATATTGTGGTGACGATACTATCTATCAAAAGTGACAGATACAGTAAACATGACTTGATGTATGAATATATTAAAATTGTTTTAGAAACTTTAGTAACTACCAGATACCGTTATTCCTACCAAATCACGGTGTATAACGTGCAGCCTGAACAGGTTATAAAATGCGGTTCTAAAAAAAATCAATATATTATATCGAGAAAATTTGATATTTATAGTAAAATAGGGAAAATTAGCAATATTCCAATTTTAATAAGAAAATACTTTTTAAGAATATAGATTTTTTTTAGTAAACGTTGATAAAATTTAACTATTATATTAGTGTTATGTTCTATATATTTATAATATCTATAAAAATACAGTTGCAGATAACTTGACTTGAACGAATAAGTGAAAGCAGATTTTGTAACTTCTATATCTGTCAGAAAAATTGGACTTAATGGACTTTATTTAATACTCCATTTTCTTAAGAATGGACATATTATCTGACAACTAAAAAGGTTTCTATATATATTTTCACATATTCATACGTCAAGTCACGTTACCTGCAGCTGGCACTTTCCTTTAAAATAACAGGGGTTCAAATTCCGACTGAGAGAACTGAGTTTTTACCTTAATTGTTTCCCACTCTCCCACCACGAAAATGTAGGTACATTTCCTCTTAGAAACTTACTTTACTAATTCCTAACACATTAACGTAATTAATATATATGCGTATAGTCGAACAGGGTTGAAATATGTGGTGGGATGAAAAATAAGAGAAATGTGGGTTTGTCTTGCTATCCAATTATTAGTAAATATCTTGATGAGGGGCCTGGCGTGTGGTGTAGGCATACTTTTCTATGGTAAGCTAGTTTGTAAGTCGTATACTAATATAATCAGTGTTCTTATTGAGTGTAAATAAACATAATTAAAATATAATACACATTGTACTTGAAATGTATTCCTACCATTTTCACGAAATAAGACTTTTGTTTTTGGTTTTGGTTTTAGGTACATTATTTATTTGGCAATGTTCTGTTAGCGGTCCCCTCCATTGGTCTAAGTCGTCTCCTATAAAACACCAACAAACTGTGTCCGAGGAGCGCCTAGAATGTACTTTACTTTTTTTTCCATCGTTCTTTCTCGAGGCGCACCGCCATGACGTCACACAGCGTGTTGAACTTGTCACTACATATCCATGCAACAGCGGCATATCTACCGCGACGCGTCGGCGAGAGTTGACCCGTTTTTGCACCGAGTGCCTTCCACGGCTCGCTGGCTCTGTCAGGAAAGTAGTTTCGAACCGTGGTCAGTGTAACATCCTTCCACTTTCAAGAGGTTCTTTGTCTTCCGCTTGGTGTTAAAAAAAACAACATAACAAAGTGCGCGCAATCAACCGACAATAGTAGTACTTACATTTTATATTACAACTACGGAATCAAAATACATTTTATAAAGTGCTGCAGAGTTGCGTTCATTTAGCTGAGTATTTTATGTTTTTATCGAAATACTTAAACGTATACTTTCTAAACGCACATATTATATCAGTACACGATTTACAAACTTACTTAGCCTATTTATCTTAAAAGCTACAAGATCTATTTTCATGTATTTATCTGCCAAACCATATGATTTGGAAGACTAATGTTGAGTTCTCAATTTTGAGGATCCAAACTTTCACAACAAACAATTTGTTTTTAATTATGTTTTTCTTTTAACAGTTTTTTTAAAATCTTCTTCCAGCTGTCAGTTACCATCACTCCAGTCGTTAATGGACTCTTAAGAGTACGCCTAATACTAGACATCGAGCTCTAATGTACTAATTGGATAGCAGGGTGAATCTACAGGAGGATTTGAAAGTAATAACCTTTTAGTAAATACAAATTATACTTTGTTGCAGTCACCATTGATATTATTATATTTTATTGGTATTGTTTTATAGATATTCATATAATCAAATCACATTAAAATGGTTTAAGTAAAAGTGGTTGAGTCTCTAAATAAAGGTATTAAAGTGTGGATGTAGTAAACGCAAGCTAAGAGCAGTATTTTGCAGTTTTTATAGAAAAACAGTTTTTTAGCGATAATAAATCAAATAATTGCTCCAGTATAAACATAGATTTTAATTTTCTTTACATGGAGATATCAACAGTTTTTTTTAATATCTGTCATGGGTATAGCTGCACTAGATTAGAAACTTTTTAAATGAAGAGAAAAAGTTGTCATTAAATTCCAGAACACCCTTGACAGATATTAAACAACTGTTGATATCACCATGTGAAGAAAGTTAAACTCTTCATAATATAGATTTATTTTATTGTTTTTAACCCAAAAAAATGCTGCCCTTAACTTGCATTCCCTGCATTCCCACCTTAAGTTATCATATGTTCTATAAAATAACACTTTATATTCCGTAAATGAACGTCCTATTTTAAATGTATTTATTTCTTTAAAATCAAAACAAAACTTTTTTAAATATTAGTATGTGTTATCTAACTATATAAAAAATAGTGAAACTTTATGGTTAGTAACATAAAATAATTATGTTAATAATTATACTTCAAACCAGGTGTTGGCAACCAGTCGATCTTACAACAATTTTCAATCGACCGTCTAAGAGAACTGCATCTTAATTAAAAGCCGAGCTTCGCATCTTTTAAATTTGCAAATATATCAAGAACTTTCAAATAATATTTGATTTAAGTTGGACCAAAAATGAAAATATACACAATTTAGTAATTATATATATTTTTCTTTAAAGGTGGGGACTTTTGAGGAAAGATGAAATTTAAGGAATAGATATAAAATGTACAGACGAAAAGAAAAAGAATCAGAAGTAGAATGGAGAAACTATGAGTGATCGAGAAAACTTTGATAAGTTTAAAAAGTCCCAAAAAGTTTGCATACCACTGTTTTAAGGGAATCATTAATTAATCCATTTCTTATAATTGCATTGGTTTATTGACAAGACAATTTTTAAACGGTGACCTGGTGGTCTAGGGGTAAGGTGTCAGACTTCTGTGTTGAGGGTCCGGGGCTCAATCCTCGGTCCCGGCACAGATGTATCTGATTGCCAAACCCTTCCTTCACCTCTGACAAGACGTGTATTAATCACAAATTGTGAATGTGAGGAATGCCAGGCCTCCACCGTGGTTCGGATCCCACGTTAAACTGTAGGTCCTCCATTTCATCTCACAATCACCCTACCATCACACATTAGCGTAAGTGCGTATAACCCGAACGGGTAGTAAGACGCGATGCTAATAATAATAATAATAAGACAGTTTATTTTACCACACTTATTTTCGCAGAAAAAAATAGAAGTCATTGACGTTGCATTTATTTTTGTTAAATAATATGGCCATTTTGTAGGTTTCCAATTTACGCCACTGAGCAAAACACACCTACTTGGAAGCCGTACAACTCCCTTTTAACAGTCACTTTATTATATAAATGTCATCCCCTACACATTTCTTTGCCAACTACGTGGTTATTTCATTCCTCTGTAGTTATTTTAAAGAACGAAATTATATATAAGTTTTCTCTCAGGGACATTTAAAATGTAATACATTTCACTTACCTTGGTTCATTTCACGAGTTTTTTTTTGTTGCCTTTGACGTATAAAATTTTATTTTATTGACATTTTTGTGGATGCCCCACGTCTTACTACTTGTCAGGGCCATCGACATATCAGGGTATATATTGGGATGGTAGAATTTATAAACATTGTAGCCGCGTTTGCGTGGAGGGAAAGTGTAAAAGCATTTAGGAAAAACCCTTTCAGTTTGACCGTCTGGGTTTTCAGTCTCAACCTTCCAATCACCGAAAAACCATGCCGTTTTTATAATAGTTTGTAAATTTACAGGCACCATACCAAATAGTTTTAATTCGTTTTCGTTTATAAATGTTTAAACATGTTTTTAATTAGTTAGTAAAATTAAAATACCCGCATTAATGAAGACACAAACTAAGGTGTTAGTTTCATCTAGTATTGTATACCGGTGATGGGAAAGTTTGGGTTCAATTACCAGTTGGGTGTACTGAGATTTTTTTTTTCCTAAATGGCTTAACATTATTCGTTTATTTAAATGCGTGTACACGTGTTCTAAATTATACCCTCATCATCTACCCCTATTAGTGTGAATATGTGGAAAGACAAGAGAGGTAGTAAGATCAGGTTCCTATAAATTAATCCCAGAAACCACTAAATCGGTAAAACGTACATGCAAGATTTTTTTCTCATTTCGTCTTACTACCCACTCGGGTTATACAGTTATGTACTAATTACGCTATTGATTTTAGGGATAAGAAAGGTCATAGTTAGAGGAGGTGTACCGGAATTTGCGTGTAGGGATAGTGGAAAACCGTTTTAGGAAAACCACCCTCAGTACACCCGACCAAGATTCGAACCTCGATCTCCCCGTCATCGGCGGTCTAGTCCACTGCGAGAGTAGCGCCTTAGAAGACTATGCGGCCACCGAAGCGGGTGAACTCTTTGACAGTTAATACTTAAAGTTTAATGTTTAAAATGCCAGGCCTCCACCGTGGTTCGGATTCCACGTTAAACTGAAGGTCCTCCATTTCATCTCACAATCACTCTACCATTACACATTAGCGTAAGTGCGTACAACCCGAACGGGTAGTAAGACGCGGTGCCAATAATAATAATAATAATAATAATACTTAGTCATGTGATCTGAAACTTTTACTTTTTATAGATAATATCAATACCCCCCGCTTTGATGGTCGAATATACTTAGGCCCTACATCTCACAACAGACCAGCCTGCCGATGACAGGGAGATCAGGGTTCGAATCCCGTTCAGCTGTACTGAGGATGGCTTCTCCTAAATAGTTTTTCAACCGTCCTACATGCAAATGTAGGCATTTTGCCTCTAAATTCAACCTCACTCATCACCAACACACTAACGTATATAGTAGTATAAATGCGTATAACCCTTACGGGTAGTAAGACGCGGCGTTAAAACAAGTCAGTACCTAAAAAAAATATGTATACTTCAAAATAGTGAAACGTTATCAATTTGAGACTCAAAGAAATATGTTTTTTATTTTATTGAATTTCTTCCTACCAGAACCCAACTGTTTTTTTTATAGCTCTGATATTCTGGAATAAATCTAAATATAGTCTTTTAAGTGGTTACCAGGCCAGCCTCACCCCACCCTCCCACACATGCTCCACTTGACATACTTCCCCTACTCTACCTGCTCGTGGTGGGTGGAGGGTGGAGGGGTAGGCGGGAACCAAACGCGGCAGCGCCTTCAATTGTTAGCAGCGCTATTTCACACAGCCACTCTTCGGGGCGTGTGCGAAATCACTCTCCTAATATTTCACATGTAGTCGGAGAACGTGTGCACTCTCTAAAAGCATTATTATAGACCAACACACGACTAACAAACTAACTAAATCTTTGACTTGCTTGGAATGTGGAATGGTCTAAAAGGTGGGCGTGTCCAACTTCTGGCCCGTGAACCTTATCATCCGGTCTAAAGTCTAACACGAAAGTGACGCCTTAGACCAGGCAGCGATGCTAATGCCAACATTTGCGGATAGAGGGTGTCATATGCTCAGCACAACAAGCCTTCCAGCCGTTAATCTCAGTTTTATAAACCGGAGCCGCTACTTCTTTATTCCAAATAGCTCCTCATTTATCCTCATGGGGCTGAGTTCGACCCAGTTCCAGACCCACTGCTTCACATATAAGTTTTGTTAGCACCGGGGATCGAACCCTGGAATTCTGGATCTGAAGCCAGGAACTCTGACGAGTACACTGCGCATAGACAACTAAACTTTTATAAATGCACTATTTGGAAATGTTATACCTTGTCACTTTTTAATTAAATCAAATTCAAAACTTTCATAGATGGTCAAATTTCTAAAGAATTATGGATCAACAATGAAAAAGTTCCTGAAAAAAATAGAAGGCGAGTCTTTTTAATAAATATCTTAATTTTCCATTTATTATAAACTAGTACTAGCTTAGTGTTATTTTTACTTAGAAGGTGACAATATTCTATATTTTTTTAATGTGGTCCTTAAGCTTAATATCTAACGAGTTTGACACACGCCTGGTCTAAAGCGTCACTCTCGTGTTAGACTTTAGACCGGATTACCGATAACGGGGATATCGGGGTTCTAATCGCGGCTGGATGTACTGAAATGTTTTTCACTCCTCTTTCAGGCAAATGCGGATATACTTCCTCTAAATTAAACCTTCCTGTTAAATTTTATTGCTAATATATTCCCATTGAAGTGGAGGTACAGTGGGAAACCCTCGATCCAGCAGTCCAGTCTATTGTGAGAGTGACGACTGAGACCATACGACCACCAGTATGAGTGAGTCTGAGGTCCTTAAGGCACTAGAATAGTCGAGCAGAAATT
Organism: Timema genevievae; assembly: GCA_902155825.1. Lineage (NCBI taxonomy): Eukaryota > Metazoa > Arthropoda > Insecta > Phasmatodea > Timematidae > Timema > Timema genevievae. Next base: position 149,549 of record CABFWO010000222.1, on the reverse strand, counting down.
CATTAAGGCCAGAAACCAAGTGGGTTTATAACGTTACTGGGTGGAGCCGTCCTGCAGTAGGAGAACAAACAGGGGTGGATGAAAATACAAATGACAATACGATTTATATTGCCACCCCCTTTTTCATTCGAGTCACAAAGAGGCATTCCACGCTTCATTCATTTTCAGGGCATTTAAGCCTTAATGATCAACCAAAACATGTTTTATTGGACTTTTCAAGGTGGAAAATGTCAACTTTAAACTATATTTAAAGTCTCTCTATTTGTGTGAGGGTTACAGAAGACAGTTTGTGTTCATTCCAGCAAACACTAAGCTCGTGTACTGTTAAAGGTTTGGTAAATACTTAGCCAAATCGTAAACATTGGTTTGGCAATATCTCAGCTACTTAGGCAGTCCCCTAGCTGAGACCTTTCCAATCAGGTATTGCGCTTAGGATAAATATTGACCAAACATTTAACAATACACTAGTTTGGTGTTCACTGGAATGAACACAGAACTATTTTATATAAGTCTATACATACATATATATACCTCTAAACATAGTTTAAAAGTTGACATTTTCCCCTTTGAAAAGTACAAAGATCCACATATTATTCTGGTTGATCATTAAGACCTATAAATGACCAGCTTCTGTGGCTGCGTGATCTAACGCGCTACTTCCGCAGTAGACTAGACTGCCGATGACGGGAAGATCGACGTTCGAATCTCAATCGGGTGTTCTGAAGGTGGTTGTTCAAAAATGGTTTTTCGCTCTCCCTCCATGCAAGTGTGGGTACACTTCGTTAAATATAACCGTCTTAGTCCCTAAAACGATTAACGTAATTAGTAGACTACATAAGCGTATAGCCCGAACGGGTAGTAAGACGCGGTGCTTAATAAACAACTATAAATGCCCTGAAAACGAAAGGTGGAATGGATATTTTAAAAATCAAATGAAGTAATTTAAATAAGAGTGTCATAAAATAAATTGTATTGTAATTTTTATTTTCCTCCGCCCTTGTTTGTTCTATTGCAGGACAGCTACATCCACTACAATTTATAAACTCACTTGGTTTCAGGCGTTTATGAATTCCTGCTCAGTTATTATGGACCCGCCTCGGTGGCGTAGTTGGCTAACGCACCAGTCGTGTTGAGTCAGACCACCGAGGACGGGGAGATCGAGATTCGAATCTCGGTCGGGTGAACTGGAGGTGGTTTTTTCCTAAATGGTTTTCCACTCTCCCTCCACGCAAATGCGGGTTCACTTCCTCTAAATTCAACCTTCCCAATTCCTAATCCATTAGTGTAATTAGTACTTAAGCGTATAACCCGAACGGGTAGTAAGACGCGGTGCTAAATAATAATAATAATAATAAAGTTATTATGGCGCCTTAAACGTTCTTTGTCATATAAATTCGTATGAGAAGTAATTGAGCGTCATGACTAAACGCCTACACAACCCCCCCTCCCAGATGCCTGTCCTTTGTGAGCGTGGTGTCTAGCGGGTGATATATCCAGGAGGACGTTGGGGGTAGACCTGTCGTCTGCAGCCTAGGAGGAGGGCTGGACGGGATCGCGTGGAAGACGCCCGAGATTGGTCTCTGGACGGTGGCCAAGGCTCGTTAGACACTGGCTTGTCCAACGGTTTCAATCAGGGAAACAGTGACATCTCACGTCCGCCGCGTGGAACGTTTCACGATTACGTTTTTTTTTTAATTTCATAAACTTTCTTTTTTTTAATAAATCATGACAAGATCATTTTAAGTGTTTGAAACAGGAGTTGCCAATTCTATTTTTTTTTAAATATCTAAAGCACAGGTTCTTAAGTTGTGGGTCGGCAACCCATCCATCACTTCATGAGTGCAAAAAATAATAAAAAATTAAGGGGATCACAGGAAACCTTGATAAATGAGAGTAAATTATATATTTACTAAGGAGCTATTGAAATTATAATACACTACAACATTTCACTATATATTTGTTTTAGTTTATTGCAGAAATAAACGTCGTCTGGAACTTTTACACGAACCCATTTGCTATTTATATATATATGGTGTACCGTAACATAAGTGACCGACTTCAATGTTGGACAGGAGACACAAAAAAATCACAATAGTTTATTTAAACATGTGCCCCATTTGACCTTATTTCAGAGCTATAGGCAAGTAATTCCACTAAATTGTTTATGTACCATGATCGATATCTCTCGGCCTGTTGACTAGATATGTTCTATGGGTTATTCTTAGTTATTTAAAACACTTGGTATTTTTGAAAGATGACTACAAGCTTGTATTCAGGCTGAATACAGCCATTTTAAACACTTCCTATAATGTTAAACAGTTCCACATCACCGGAGTACAAACACGACTATAACTCGGAAACAAAGTCAAATGGGACTCCTCTTTTAACTTGATCCTTCTTAGGAATGGACATTTGAAGCACCTTTTCTAGAATACAAAATATAGTTTTTGCGTTCAATATTAATTATTTTATAAGTATTAATTATCAAAAGTGTGAAGTGGAGATCACATGGCTTGAAGTATAAATACGTGAGAGTAGATCTAATAACGTTTTCAAGCGGTCAAATATGTTCATTCATAGGAAAATTGTGGTGTAACCTACTTTTATCAGAATACTTTCAGTTGTTTCCTTGTCTCTCAACAAGGCTACCACCCGCTTCGGCGACCGGATGGTCTAACGCATCACTCTAGACATAGATTTGACTGCTGCAGACGAGGAGATTGGGGTTAAAATCCCAGTTGGATTTACTTTACTGAGGGTGATTTTTAGTAAATGGTATTTCACTTTCTCTCTATCAACTCAAATGCGGGTACGTTTCTTCTAAAGTCAACCTTATTAATCCCTAATACATTAGAGTAATTAGTACATATGCGTATAAACCGAACAGATAGTGACGCGGTGCTGAAATAAAGTGAATGAAGAAAGTTATATTTGAATAAATGCATCCGTCTGCGTAAAGGAACAGTGGGAAACAATTTATTTGTATTAATTTTAAGAAAAACGTAATCCCAGCCGGGATTTGAGCCTGTCTCTTCATCACCAACAGCCCAGCCAATATGAGACTGATCTCTTTGTCCTACTAACATGGGCGTGAGGCTCAGCATCTGCTGTTACTGGTTCTCTCCCTTCTTGAGGAAACCTTGAACTTATCTCGCCGTCGATCAATCAAGTGTCAATCAGTCAATCGGTCGATCAGCCCGTGACAAGACCACCAGCGCTCGTCACCTCATCCATCATAGGCGGTCGAATTGTGCACCACATCTCCAGCATGCTGTGGTCCTACCACTTCCCACCCCTCCATCTTCCAAATGCAGCGCATATCTCAGAGGTCTTGGATCGAACTTGAACCGTTGCATTTTTTAAAACAAATGCTTATGTTAAACCAGGAGCACGTCTCTTGGATTGTTACCAAGGTAAGCAGATCAATCGTGTTTAAAAATTATACCGGTTGTTTGATCTTATTACCCACTTCAGTGGCCGAATGGTCTAAGGCATGATTCTAGTGATAGACTGGCCCGCTTATGACGATCAGATTGGGGTAAGAATCCTGGATGGGTCTAATGAGGATGGTTTTTCCAAAATGCTTTCCCACTCTCCTTACATGCAAATACGATTAGATTACCTGTAAAATGTTTACTCCTTCTCTCTCTCTCGCTAGAACAGGGGTTTCCAAAATTTTTGGAGCGCACTGCTTTTCAAATATCAGATTTTCCGTGCGACGCCCCTGTACCCAATATTTTCAAGGGTAATTAGAACTAATATGAAGGGAACACTTCCACAAACATTTTTTAATGTATTTTCTTGTAGGATTTATTCCATTCTTTTGAATACATACGAGTACACGTATTGAAAATTTCCACGTTGCATTTCACTATCCATTACATTATAATTTCTAGTTTCTCCTTATAGCCGCAACGCCACAGAACAAGACCGGTGACGCCCCAGTGCGTTGCGACGCACAGTTTGAGAATCCCTGCATTAGATTAACTATCATATACACATATAGCCCGAATAGCTAGTAAGACGCGGAGATTAAAAAAAATTAAACTTGTTTGAACACGTGGTAAGATTCAGAGCACAGAATTCTGTGAGCCTTGGACCGGAACATATTTTTGTTCAACTGTCTATTTACTTTCATCTTTCCCTTTCAGGTTAAGTGACTTCCAGCGACGCGGAGTGGAGTGTTACCAGGGTGAAGTAGAACTTGTTAAAACTGTACTTGTGTGATATGTTCTACTCCACTAGATATTTCTATATGACCGACTACACATATGTTATGCTCTACAAACCTCACATGTGATTGAATTTTCGCGGTTACCTGGCCAATGAAGGTTCTACAAAGGGATGAGAAATATACAAGTACACTCCGTTTACACTGAAAAGTAGATGTATTACCTTGACGGATTAAAGTATGGCCCTTTCTTATATAGAGAGACCGGATTTTTATATAATTAGGCCTACATATTTTAATCCTGCCAGTTAAAAAATGTGAAAAGTGAAATGTTGGCGAATTAGTTTGTCTGGGATTGTATTTACAGTTTTAATTTGACATATTTTTTATATTTTTTCGAATATTTATTATATAAAATTACATATTCATGGGTACTTTTATCGTGGTATAATTTTTATGTACTTATTGTGAAAAATACCTTTAAATTATATGTCACTAATTTTCAGTTAACCTGTAATTTCACAAAGTAATGCATCCATTTAAGGTATGGCAGTGAGCAAAGTCCAAGTCGGGTATTCTGGCTCGTAAGAGAGGATCAAAGTTGCCGTAACGTAACTTTGTCTCTGACGTTTCTCGTGCTGCGTTGCCAGATAGTGAGTGGCCTTAACAGCACGTCTTTCACGCGGCGTGTCTGTTTGTAAACACAAGTCGATGAGTTTTAAAAACAATAATTCTTGAATCTGTTTAGCTCATTTTTCAGAGTTTTTATTTTTGGTCGGGAGGGGAAACTAATATTAAGCGGCAAGGTAAGGCACAAATGACGAAAGCATAAACTACAATCAATCAAGGAAATGTAATTTATGTATGTCATAATAATACGGCGCGTAGAACAGTATTTTAAAAACCAAACAATACCAACCATGTTTATACGTTTAAGTGTAATATTAGTACCATTTATTATGTCGAGATCAAACATTTAACCTCGGACTGAAAAAAATAGTTCTAAGAAACTGACGTTAATAAATTTGTAGGGGTTTGACATTCACTGGTTTTCAAAGAACCAGACAACAGTGTAGGTTTCATTGAAAGTTGGTAGTAGTTATATAATTTCAAAAATTAACTAATGGGAAATTTAAGTGGTGCTAACCAAACTAATAATGTAATACAATTCGTTAAAAAATTAATTGTATGTGTGTAGACGATATTTGGAAAATATGTTTGTTTTTAGCTCCATGTCATTCTACTTGTTCAGGTCATACGATTATGTACTGGTTACGCTAATAATTTTAGGGATTAGGAAGGTTGTATTTAGAGGAAGTCTATCCGTATTTGTGCGGAATGAAAGTGGAAAACAGTTTTCACAAACCACCCTCAATACACCCGACCAAGATTCGAACCTCAATCTCATCGTCATCGGCAGTCTACTGCGAGAGTAGCGCGTTAAACCACGCGGCCACTAAAGCGGTATTTTTTTATTACTTCTTTCAGAAATTTACAGTCATAAAATTAAATTTCTTTTCAATAATTATGTAGGTATTATTAACGTGGGGAAAGAAGGTTTTTTTTCAATGCTACCTTTGATTTTACTATATAATTTAACTGATTTATCTACTTATTTATGTACATAATTATTAATAGGTTAATACTAAATAAAAATCCGTTATCTACTTTTAAGCCAAATCATAGTGGTCCATCACCTTTTCTCAATCTGTGTCTACCTATAGAGCTAAGGGTCCTGGGTTCAATATCCGGTGTGGACGAAAATTGTATCATTGGTTAAACGTAGGTTTTCCCTTTAACAGTGATGAATTAACGGCCAGGGGCTGGATGTTGTGTTTGTTCTAGATTTAAGTTAGTTTATAAATCTGTGCTGATATAATCAATTATTTCAGAAAGTGCACTTTGAATACTTTATTTTTCTCACCACGTATTAATAACTGCTCAGGTTATACGCACTCATTATAATTACTCTAATAAGGTAGGAATGAGTAGTAAAGCATTTTAGAGGTAATCTACCCCCAGTTGCATGGAAAGTGAATGAGAAACACTTGAGGGGAAAACCATCCATAGTAGACCCAACCGGCATTCAAACCCCGATATACTCGTCTTCAGCAGGCTGGTCTAACACAAGAATGATGTCTTAGACCATTCTGCCACTGAAGCAGGTTTTAAATACCTCTAAATTAAAGATAAATAGACAAAAGTTGAATCAATAAAGGTAAGCTTACTTTTTACCCTCCAAAGTAAACGTATTGTACAGTTTAAACCAATCTCAGTTTTCCCTGACAACTCACCCCGCCACGCCCCTGATAACATCATCCCTAACGCAGTATATTGTTTAATACCCCAACTCGAAAGCTTGTGATTGGTTCTTTGCTTACATCATCATCAGCATAATCAACTATTTCCAGCCTGCAATCAGGTCAGTTTGATAAAATTACTCCATCTTCCTCTATCCTTCCACTATTTTTTCCCCCTTAATTACTTCTATTCTTCCTCTCTCACTTGCACACTTTCTTTTACCTGCGACACCCCATCGCTTTCTTAGCCTCCCTAGCGCTCTTACAGATTTCATTTCCATAATTTTCTTTGGCATACTCTTCTTCTCCATCGTCATTACTAGAGACCGGATTTAGCCTATTTTCCTTTTTTTTTCCTTTACCGTAAATCATAGGCCGTTGAGATATATATGTGTTTCATGTTATTACAAGTACAATATGTTAATTTTATAGTGCCTAGAATTGCCTATTCTGTTGGTTTTTGCCTATTTTATGAATAAGAGCCTTTATTGTGCCTATTTCGGCTTTTTTCTCTGCAATATATATATATTTTTTTTTTTGCTGAAAAAGAGTCTAGTTTATAGAAATGAAAGTTTTCGTTTGAAAGGGGTTAGAGGGAGGGAGAGGGGAACATGTGACTTGCCCTGACCTTGACAGACTATGTTTAGAACATCACGCCCAATAATAAGGGGTATTGTGATGGGAGGGGGTGGTGTGACATTCCAACAGCCTTAGCCCGACTGTCGTGGAGATTAGAATAGTTTACCACTCAGTTTAACTATCATTATTTCAGTACGTGATTGTGTCTTTTAGAGTCAACTTCTGTCTTAGTTGCTTTGTCTACTGATTTTTTTTGGTAACACTTCTTGTGTTAACTCTGGTGGAAATGCCAAAGGAAAAAAAAAGCAAAAGCGCTTTATTTAAGCAATGGATAGGTGGTGATACTAATTTCACGACAGATGGAAAAATCATCTTCTGCCAATCGTGTACCAAAGAGGTAAGTTTAATATCCATATCATTAAATTTAATAATAGGATTCAAAATAGGTTTCCAATATTTGAAAAACAACTATCATTCAATTTATTATTTGTTTTAAAATAAACAGCATTGGCTATCCATGGGTTTTTTCAATACAAGTAAACTACTTTTAAACTCTTTTATAGATTTAAGATTCATACTTTCTGATATATATTTTAAAGGTTTTAAGGCTTTTTCAGAATGGTTAGACGTAGTAAGTTATGGTTGGTAAAATTACATATCATGTACATTTTTTTCACGTATTTTAGGTAAAATGTGACAAGAAATATCATTTAGACCAACACAAACAAACAGCGATGGACTGCAAAAGTTTAAAAGAAAAAACTGGCAGGCAAATGTTAATTTTGCAAGTTGTATTTCCTGACAATTGTGAACAATTTTCTTCTGAATTGTGCGCTGTGATGGTAGCCGCGAATATACCATGGACGAAGCTAAACAATCCCATTTTAAAAGGTTTCCTCACAAAATATACCAACAGGCAGATCCCCGATGAATCCACATTGAGGAAGAATTACTTACATCCCCAATACTTTTCCGTAAGTTTTTTGTTTGTTAATCTATTTATTTAATTTTTAAATTTTAATTTCAAAGATATTTTAAATTAATTGGAACTGTGCACTTTCGTTTACTTAAATAATTATTTGTTTTGAATGTTAAGTGAATTTTTACTCCTTTCCAGACCATTGAGAAGATGAAAGAAGATATTGGAGATTCCTACTTTTGGGCAAGTGTCGATGAGACAACTGATCGTTGCGGCAGATACATCGCAAATATCGTGGTCGGTAAACTTGACTCCACAGGACCCAGTTCTCCGCACTTGATTGCCTCAAGAGTGCTTGAAGTCACTAACAGCTCGACAATTGCCAGAGTTGTTCGCGATTCTCTGCGTAAGTTGAATTTATATAAGTTTTTAGATTCGGAACTTTATCCTATGTAATTCTGTGAGACTAAATATTTATTTTATTGTTCTGTTACAGGAGTGCTTTGGCCATCAGAAAACAATGACGAGAAATGTATGGTGCTGCTGACAGATAGCGCAGCATATATGTTAAAAGCTGGGGAAAGTTTAAAGGTGTTCTACCCAAAACTAATTCATGTTACCTGCCTAGCACACGCCGTTCACAGAGTCGCAGAACACCTTCGTGCACGGTTCCCGAATATAAATGCTGTAATTTCATCTGTCAAAAAAGTATTTTGAAAGCCCCTTCCCGCATAGCAACATTTAGGGAAATCTTTCCGAAAACACCTCTTCCACCACAACCAGTTCTAACACGTTGCTGACCACCTGGACAAAATTCAAAGGGTACGTGTATATTTAAAAAAAAAAACAGTTTTTCTATTTATTCAGAGCTAAATACTTAAATAATTTTTTTCTATAATTTTATTATAGCTTGTTAATTTTGTTCAAAATTTAAATAATGAATTGATTCTCAATAATTTCAGGTAATTCAAACATTTGATGAAGAGGATGCTGTGTCAATAAGAGAGGCAAAGATTGCTACATCTTCTAGCACTGTTGTGTCTGATTTGGCCTATGTAAAGAGCTATTTCGGCAACCTTCCTGGAACTATCGTGTCACTGGAAGCCAGGAATCTGCCTTTAATAGAATCGGTGAAGATAATGCATACAATACAAGAAGGCGTAAAGTAAGCCCCCGGACCTGTTGCCTCGTCAATCGCAACAAAACTTGAACAAGTACTACAACGAAATCCCGGGTGGAGAACAATGGGAGCAGTATCAGAAATCTTGGGAGGGCAAAGCACGCCATTGCAGGAGATAAGTTTAAACTCTTCAGAATTGTCAAATTTAAAATTTTGTCCATTGACTTCCTGTGAAGTTGAAAGAAGCTTTTTAAACTATAAAAATATTCTATTGGACCACAGAACAAATTTCACTAGTGAAAATTTAGAAAAGTATATAGTGATTCAGAGCAATGTGAGTTGCTTGTAGATTACATGTTGTAAGTAGCTTGTAGTAAAATAAATTTTACATTAATTATTTTGTGCCTATTTTTAAAGTGCCTATTTTGGTGCCTATATCCTATATTTTTAGTGCATATTTTGGTGCCTATATCTTATATTTTTAGTGCCTATTTGCCTGCCTATTTTAAACATTTTTGGTGCCTATGAATCCGGTCCCTAGTCATTACATGCCCATATCATCTTAGTCCTGCTTCCTCCTACTATCTCATCTACTCCATATACTCCCATTCTTCCCTGGATAACTTCATTCCTAATCTTGTTTCTCCTCGTGACAGCTAACATGCTCCTCACAAACTTCCTCCTATTATCTCATGTATTCCCTGTACCCCAACTCTTTCCCAGATAGCTTCATTCCTAATCTTGTTTCTCCTCGTGACAGCTAACATGCTCCTCACAAACTTCGTTCCCATGGCCTCCATTTTCCTGGTCTCTCTTACATTCAATGTCCATGTTTCATCTGCAACTGTGACTATAAGTTCAGAGTACGCTGTCTTTGTATACAATCGAAAGTAATTCACCCAAATCTTCAGACGTACAATCTGTGAGGCTGCGCACGCAACGTTAAACCCGCACAGTTGGGACCAAACGTTACAATACACCGAAGAAAAGTTTACAGGTCCTTTACATTTTATGTGTCGACCGACGTCGTAAAGGCGAAGATGACGCTATCATCAAATTTTATTTGCTAACCGCGAATCCCTTTCTTATCGGTAGCCACAACACTTCCTCGTAAGGGGGCACGTCACCATACGTTCCCACACGTGTGCACGTATGATGTTTGGGAGGAGGGGTGGTGGTGGTGGTGGGTCGTTGTTTCGAGGATGTGGTCATCTTTATTCTTAGTTGAAAAATATTCCCTGTTTATATCTTTTATTCGTGCTTGTTCTGAATAGGGGGCGTCCTTAAATTACGTAGGGCTTTTTTGAAAATCCCTTTTGATACCCCGTTTCCCCCCTTAAGAGATTGTAAGATTTTACCTCTATCCCTCCACCTTTATCTTACGTAGTTTCTTATTATTTGGTAAATTAGATAATTTAAATTGTTTAATTATTTGTATTATTAATAAAACGAAGTCATTTGTCATGTTTATTGTAATTAACTATATTTGCGTAAAATACGAAGTATACATTTCAATTATTTCTATAAAACGGTGAAAATCAGTGATTAGAGTGGGGCTAGTCAAAGAATGAAAACGAAAAATTTCAGAACGTTTTGAATTTTTTTTGCCATAAAAATTGATAAGAAACCTTAATTAATATGGATTCTGACACCCCCTTCCCCCTAATAAAGAAACCTTGGAAAGTAATGATTCCCCCCTCTAAGAGCCTTGCGTAATTGAGGGAAATTAGAAAATACATATTTTTTTACGGTCAACATTGATAACATTTTACTATAGTATTAGTATTATTTTATAGGCATTGAAAATATTTATAAAAAATAATTTGCTGAGTATTATATAACTTGACGTATGAATGCTAAAGGTGTGTAAAGCTTAGAGATGTCGTCAAACTCGAAGTACAAATTTACTTTGTTTCGACATCGACACCCATAATAGCCTTCGTAACTTCGAAATATTTCGAAGGAAGAAGAACATCTTAATATATATAATTCTTATGTATGTGTGTATGTCACTGAACTCCTCCTAAACGGCTGGACCGATTTTGATGACATTTTTTGTGTGTGTTTTAGTGGGTCCGTGGATGGTTTAGATTCACAATTGAACCCGGTAGATAGCGCTGCAATCGGGTTCTAGGAATTTATTTTGATTTTTTAGGGATATTTTTGGGGGGGAATTTTTTTTAGATTTTTTGCATATCAGAACATGTAACCTCAAAATTTCACTCTTCCACCACCACTCCTCAATATTTATGATACTGAATATAATATTAATAATTGACCGTTAAAAAATCATAAGTTCATTCAATAATTGACCGTTAAAACCTTCTGAAAATTTCATGAATAATTGAACTTCTGAGAATAATTCATAGTTATGTTTGTTTTTCGATATAGCTGATATTTGTGGAGTTGTGGGCGAAATGCCAAAAATGAAAAGATGTATGTTGTCTTGACAAACACTGAATTTGTAATATATGTGTTACTCACTAATTGGAGTTCATTGTGAATTTGTAATTGTGATGATCACATAGTATTTGTCTTATTATCGAAATCAATTATGCCACCCAAACGAAAAGCCAACGTGCGGGCAGGACAGCGTCTGTCGGGTCCGCTAGTTTCGATATAAAATGAAATCAATATTTTTTTTGGCCACAATCAATCAAATATTTCTCCAGTAGAAACATAAAGAGTTTAACTTTCTTTACATGGTGGTATCAACAGTTGTTGAATATTTGTCAAGTGGTGTCCTGGAATTTAATGACAACTTTTTCTCTTCATTTAAAAAGTTTCTCATCTAATGCCGCTATGCTCATGACAGATATTCAACTGTTGATATCACCATGCGAAGAAAATTAAACCCTTTTTGTTTCTACTGGAGAAATATTTGATTTAGTTGAGAAATATGTTTTTTTATAAAAACACTTCTTTTCCGTGTTCCCTATACTCCCACTTATATCAGCACATGATTTTAAAACTATTTTAACATATTTTTTCTAAACACCGCGTCTTAATATCCGTTTGGTTTATACACATATGTACTAACTACGCTAATGTGTTAGGGGACGAGGAAGATAAATTTAGAGAAAATGTACTCGCATTTGCTGGGAGGTAGAGTGGGAAACAATTGAGGAAGAGCCACCTTCAGTATACCCGAACGGGATTAGAGCCCCGATATCCCCGTGCATATTTTGCCAGAATTACACCTTAGACCACGCGGCCACCGAAGTAGGTCTTAACAAAACCGATACAACACCCAGCGTCCCGGATGTTTAGTATTAAGTTATGGGTGACCGCCTCTGTGGCTTAGTTGTCAGAGTTTCTGACTCAAGATACAGAGGTCCCGGGATCGATCCCTGGTGCTTCAAAATCTTTCAGTAGAACAGTGGCTCTGGAACGGGGTCAACTCAGCCTCGTGATGACAAAATGAGGAGCTATTTGAATATAAAAGTACCGGCTTTGGTCTAGAAAACTGAGATTAATGGCTGAAGGATTCGTATTGCTGCCACATGACACCTTCTTTTGATAGAATTTGGCATTATCATCGCCAACAGATGGCGGCCACTCGGTATGTTTGTCACGAGGGCTGACGCCATGGAGATTTTATTATCTTATAAGTATTGTTATTTTGACCTCGGTGGTCTTGGGTTGGAGTGCTCGCCTCAGGACCCGATGTTCGTGATCTTCCTTAAGCAATAAAAATCCGTAGCACAACTTCCTTCGGAGGGGAAGTAAAACCGTCAGTCCTATGTCGATTGTAGTATTTAAAAGAACCCTGGAAGGTGTGTGAAAATAATAATTGTAGGCTCTTTAGAAATCGCCACTAGAATTTCAGTGCGGAAGGCAACGGGAAACCACCGCACTTTCTGAACTTCCCTAGTACACGTGCTTACTACCAGATGGCGCAGGTAGAACTAACCAGCTAAAAGTCTGAGTGCATTCCCAGCTCTGGAAGGATAGAATACACGTTAAACCCAACCTTTTTGGGTTGAAAACGCATCAATCAATCAATCAATCAATCAAAGGTATCGTTTATTGATATAATTAATGAAAGTTATAGTTGTAGATTACATGACTTGTATAAATATATTAACATTGGTTTAGTAACTTTTATAACTGTCAAAAAAATATCGTTTCAATCTAAACCAGGCCTAACAATCTCACCCAGGGCAAATCTTTCGACCATGCCAGGAATAAAACTGTCAATTTCAGATAAATGGACCAGTTGTGAAGGGGATGTATTCGTTAATTCTTTTATTATAATATTGAATTATTAACATATCTGATCAAAAGCAGCTTCGTGATGTTAGTGAGATATTCATTTAACAAGCACTGTATTTGGTACAAGCGTAGTGGGAAGAGTACTGTAATCGCTGACTATTCCTTTATTGCGGTACGTACTTAGTGGGAAGAGTACTGTAATCCCTTATTATGGATCTGTTGTGGTACGTGCTTAGCTGGAAGAGTACTGCAATCGCTGATAGTTTTATTGCGGTACGTGCGTAGTGGAAAGAGTATTGTAATCGCTGATTATAGATCTGTTGTGGTACGTGCTTAGCTGGAAGAGTACTGTAACCGTTGATAGTTTTATTGCGGTACGTGAGTAGTGGAAAGAGTACTGTAATCGCTGATTATGGATCTGTTGCAGTACGTGCTTAGCTGGAAGAGTACTGTAACCGTTGATAGTTTTATTGCGGTACGTGCGTAGTGGAAAGAGTACTGTAATCGCTGATTATGGATCTGTTGCAGTACGTGCTTAGCTGGAAGAGTACTGTAATCGCTGATATTGTTTTACTGCAGTAGGTGCGTAGTGGGAAAAGTACTGTAATAGCTGATATTGCTTTATTGTAAATAATGTTGATAATATTTGTGGTTTTAACGACCTTTAGAGAAATAAAAATTGAAGTGGAAACATTATAATGTGAGATATCTCAACTGCGTTCTTTCTATTTAAATAACTGAAGCCCATATTGGTAAGCACGCGAACTGATGTATCTTCCTCCACTGCTCTAGTTTGCCGGTTTTGGGGATTTAGAGGTTCGAATCCCAGCTGAGTATAATAAGGGTGTTTTTCCCCTTAAAAGGTTTTACTACTCTTGTTCCATGAAAATTCAGGCATATCTCAAATCGTTTATACCTTGCTCACTCCGAGCTGCAATATTGTAAATATTTGAATTACCAGAAGTTAAATAATTCATGGCAAGTCAAATAATAATACAAAAATAAGCCAACATATTTCCGAAAATAACTAAAGGGAATTATTTTATCTTACATCTATGGCCGGGAATCGAACTTGGAGATTTTGACTCAGTGGACAGACACGCTACCTGCTGAGCCGCTGTATAAAAACAGTTAATGTTGAGTGCCCCTAAAAATAAACACCTCTTAAAAGACATCACTATTGCACAACGGAAATCCTTCTCTAGCTGTTAGGCTGACCTCTGAACCCTATCTAAACTGGAGGATGGGGTCACAGGCCTACTATTTGGCACAGGCGGGGAGGGGTGGGGAATGGAGGGAAAGGGAAGAGAGGGACCGCAACTTGCAGATAAGAGTCTCCGCTTCAAACCCTCGTAAAAGTAACTGGCCAATAAGAGGGAACGTTGGAGGCGATATTTGGTGCACATTTACCCCCCTCAGCTCTCCCTTAAGGCTTTCAGCACAACATTCCATCCCCCCTTGACCTGCGTACGATCTGTGACAGGGGGATAAAACGTTATCACCACCTCTTAAGACAAAGTAAGAGATGAAAAACCATACTTTCCAAAATGTTAACTAAATACATTCTTCGCGGTTTTAATTTGTTTTTAATTATTGCTTTTGTAGAATTGGAATTAGCCCCTAAGCTGAGTTTAGTACCGCGTATTACTACCTCTTCAGATTATAAACATACGTAATAATTACGCTAATGCGTTGGTGAGAGAAAGGTTGAATTTAGAGGAAGTGTAACCTATTTTCGTGAAGGGAGGGTTAACCACTATTTAAAAAAAAAAACACCCTCAGTACACCCGAGTGGAATTCAAACACCGATCTCTTTCTCAGTGACAGTCCAGTCCAACCTGCGAGTGACGCGTTAGATCGTTAGACAATCTACGCGGGTTATTTGACTATTAATACCACAGTTGTCAAAGCGTTATCTAACAGTTACAAACACTACTAGTAGTTGACGTTGACCTCGGTGGTCTTGGGGTAAAGTGCTCGCCTCAAGGCCCGATGTTTGTGGGTTCAAAGCCAACCGGAGTCAACGGATTTTTCTTGAGCGATAAAAATCCGTAGCACAACTTCCTTTGGGGAGAAGTAAAGCCTTCGGTCCCAGGGTCGATTGTGGCATGTAAAAGAACCCTGGAAGGTATATAAACATACCCTCCTTGGCAAAATTGGTTGACCCTTTCGTTCTCGTTCATAGAAATTCTCGTGTGCTGATATAATCAGTCAGTTTAGAAAGTGCACGTTAAATACCTTAAAAAACAATATATATATAGTTTTTTTGTATCACTGAATACGAAGTTTAAATGTTTAGAGATTGTGTGTGATGGAGTTTGTGTGAAATAGTGTGTGTGTGTGTTTGTGTGTGCGTGAGATATAAAGTGTTTGTGAGAGGATGTGAGAAAACTAATATATGCGAGAGAAAGTGTGTGAAAAAGAATGTGTATGTGTGTGTGTGTGTGTGTGATATAGAGATTGGTTGTGAAAGAGAGTGTGTGAGAGTGAGTAAGTGTGTAAGAGAGAGAGAGTGCGTTAGAAGATAAATAGGGTCCTCAAAATATATTTTTAGCACCGCGTCTTACTACCCGTTCGCTTAAGTACTAATTACACTGATGGTTATAGGGATGAGGAAGGTTACATTTATATGAAATTCACCCGCATTTGCGTGGAGAGAGTGTGGAAAATCATTAAGGAAACATTCCCTCTGTACATTTGACCAAGATTTGAACCTCGGTCTCCCCGTAATCGGCAGTCTAGTCCATTGCGAGAGTAGCGCGTTAGACCATGCGAAGTGGGTTACAAAACATTACTTTGAAATATTAGCCACTCAAAATCAAGTGGCAACATGGAAACGTAATTGAACTTACTTGTCTTGAAATATTATTTGAAAAAAAATCCCTACTAAAACCTATGCTTATATAATAAGGTGGATGGGATTTATAAAATATTACTTTGAAATATTATCAACTTACACTCAAAAATATTAATATAATTTATAGATTGGAAACATAACTAACTTATTTTTGGTTTTGTGATAATATTTGAAAAAATAAATACCTAAACCCATACTTATACAATTAAAATGACTATCTAAACAAATTTCAATTTTTGAAATTATAATACATTCCAAAACATATTTAAAAATAATTGCGTCGTTTTTAATTTATAATTGATATGCTTAATAATATGTAGGAAAAATATTTTCGCCAAATTGACTACTTAATCTTTAAATTGTCAAATTATAGTCAATATTGTTGATTTAAATTCAAATTGACGATATCAACATTCCAACAACGATAAATATTACCCCAGCTTAGGAAATTAATTCACTATAAAAGAATTACACATATTATATACACTCACTAGTGGACCCGACAGACGTTGTCCTGCCCGAACGTTGGCTTTTCGTTTGGGTGGCGTTGTTGATTTCGATAATAAAACAAATACTATGTAATCATCACAATTAAAAATTCACAATGAACTCCAATTAGTGAGTTACACAAATATTACAAATTCAGTGTTTGTCAAGACAACATACAAAATAAAACATCTTTTCATTTTTGGAATTTTGCCCACAACTCCACAAATATCAGCTGTATTGAAAAAAATTGCGAAGCTTGTTTACAAATTTGTATACCGGGTACCGTTAATTTTATTTTATTGATCCCCCCAAAAACCCCCAAAAAATCCCTAAAAAATAAAAAAATCCTAGAACCCGATTTCAGCGCCACCTACCGGGTCCAATTGTGAATCTAAACCATCTACGGACTCACTCAAACACACACAAAAAATTTCAGCAAAATCGGTCCAGCCGTTTAGGAGGAGTTCAGTGACATACACACGTACAGAAGAATTATATATATTATAAGGGTGGACAACCCTTATCACTAAGGGGTATGAAAAATAGATGTTGGCCGATTCTCAGACCTACTCAATATGCTCACAAAATTTCATGAGAATCGGTCAAGCCGTTTCGGAGGAGTACGGGAACGAACATTGTGACACGAGAATTTTATATATAAGATGGACAAAGCAGGGTTTCCATGGTGATGTAAACAAACAAGGAAAAAGTGAAAATTCTCTGGGAAAACTAGATTTTAGTTGGAAATTAATACTTTCCCGACGACCTTTAAAATTAAAGTTGTTTGTCAAAATCTGTTAAGCCATTTCTTCGTAATTTCTATTTTAAAAAACGAGCTTATCAAACTATATATAAGATATTCTCAATTTTGGATCAATTATTACAATATAACTTCTAAAAGGCCCTTCGTATCAAGATAGGATTGTATCGACCTGGCAGTTTAGCAACCGACATCGAAACTCTGACGCCGTCCTCTACAAATTATTGTCATGTCACGTCCTTCTTCGCTCTCACCCCCTACGTTTAGACCGGCTGTGGAATAATGTGTCGCAGAAGTGGATCGTGACTGTGATTGTATATGGTTGATAAATAATTAGTTGGATTGCTATTTTCTCTCCTAAGAAATGTATCACCTCTATAGGTGTGAAACGGGGTCTCTCAACTTACATGATGAAAAAATAATTTAGGAAGTTGTGCTACGGATTTTTATTGCTCAAGAAAAATATATCGAACCCAGCTGGGCTTTAACCCACGAACATCGGGTTCTGAGGCGAGCACTTTACCCCAAGACCACCAACGTCAGCATAGATAGTTTGTAGAAAATGTCATGAGGATAGTGGGGAGTAGAGGAGGTTACATAATTACATTTGAAACAGTGTTAATAGCTTGAAAACATCTGGTAAATGTAATAATCTGTAGCCAAGCTACATACACTGTATTCATCATAAAACATTGTTAGAATAACCAAGTCTCGTAGATTACAGCGGGCAGGACATGCAGTGCGAATGGGAAATTCTAGAACCTTTTCCAGTGTGTTGACTGACAAACTCAATGGAAAGAAAACATTGAAAAGACCTATACACAGATAAGAAGATAACATTAAAATGGACCTGAAAGAGATAGGATGTAGTCAGGTGGAATGAATAGAACTAGCTCAAGATATTGATAGGGTGTAATGAGGTGGACAGGATAGAACTAGTTCAAGATAGTGATAGGGTGTAATGAGGTTTGACTGGATAGAACTAGCTCAAGATAGGGATAGAGTGTAATAAGGTGGACAGGATAGAACTAGTTCAAGATAGTGATAGGGTGTAATCAGGTTGACTGGATAGAACTAGCTCAAGATATGGATAGGGTGAAATGAGGTAGACTGGATAGAACTAGCTCAAGATAGGGATAGGGTGAAATGAGGTAGACCGGATAGAACTAGCTCAAGATAGGGATAGGTCGATACAGAAAGAATAAAGGAAATAGTTTTAGATTCCTTATTTCTTCTGTTTCAATTATATATATAAAATACATAATCATCATTGAGAAGTATTAAAATATTGAGTGAATAAATTAAATAGTATTTACAATAACACATTTTCTGACCATTGTTCATGAGCCAATTTTAATATGTTTGTTTATTGTTACAAAGGCTTTTATGTTAAAAATATTTGAACTATCACTCCTTGTGACATTTTCTAAACTTGTTTAATACAAATCTGTGATTTTTAAATGTTTAATATATTTTCACTATACATTGATTGATTCATTCACAAATAATATATTAGCTCTCCTTACTAAATTTCAAAATTTCTTTAAGAAAGTAGAGTGTTTGGTAAGAATAATTAAAAAACAATTTTACGTCGGCAATGATAGTATTTTAACACATGCATAAAAAGCAAACGCTCTTACAATAATAATTCATTGTACAAGACTAGTGAAATTGAGACGATTGAAATTATCTTTGAGTTATGGGTGTAGCCGTATCAAGTATCATATTCTTAAATTAAAAAAATAACACCTGTATACGACAAACTCGATACGGCTACATGAGTAACTAAAAAATAATGTATAACTTCAAAGATATTCGCTTTAGTGTACAAATTTTATTGTACAAATGGTGGCATAAAACCTAACTCTGAGTCGCCGGTGGCTGTGGTGTCAATGATAGTTTATTGTTAACCAATACCCCCTTCGGTGGCTGCATGGTCTATGGTGCTATTCTCGCAATATACTAGATTGCTGAAGATTGGGAGATCGGAGTTCCATCCCAGTCGGGTGTACTGAGGTTTTTCTAAATGGGTTTCCACTCCCTCCATGCAAATGTGGGTACACTACCTCTAAATTCATCCTTTTTTATAACACATTAATGTAATTAATACACATGCGTATAAACTGAACTGGTAGTAAGACGCGTTGCATAAAAAATAATTATAACTTATATTATTGGCACCAGAGCGTACAAATGGCAATAGTAATAATAATGCTCATGGCTGTCAACATAAAATCACGAGTAAAACAATGCAAACACGATTCTGACCTGTCGGAGGATTGATCCCATGATGCGTTCAACCGAGGTCGAATGAAGCTCTCACCGTGCAAGAACAATGTTCCCGTAATGACCTGCGATATACACTTTGTTACATCATTCACATTCACTTGACAACCTACCTCGTGGTATAATTGTTAGAGCCCCTGACTGATGACCTAGAGGTCCCGGGTTTGATTTCCTACTGATACAAGGGCATTTTCTCTCGAAAGTCGAATAGTTACCATAGCCACCAGGGTTTGATCATTAGACTAAGGTAGGTTGAGATATTCATTGGCTCTACCCCGTCAGATTAATTACCATCATCCTTTCATCGGGACATGTAACGAGCTTCCACAGAAGGCTGTATGATTAGTACCATTCGGGAGTACCCTGGGTAACGGTACATTAGTACTGACCAGTCTTGCCACAAATCTAGCTATAGATTCATTTAGCACAGCCCCGCCATTATTATTCACTTAACAGGTTTTGTTTTGTATTATAATTGGTTTTTTATACGATTTACCTGTAGGGAGGTTGATTAACTATTTCAGGGGATGGGGACATTGAGAACATTGAGAACCATGGCACCTGAATCAGTGGTCAAATAAAGTTCAATTTTCTTCACATGGTGATTTCGATTATATTATGTCAAGAGCATAACAGGATTAAATGATAAACTTTTTAAATGAGGAGAAAAAGTTGTCATTAAATTCTAGTACACCCTTGACAGATAATCGAGAACTGTTGATATCACCATATGCATAAAATTAAACACTTATATTTCTATTGGAGAAATATTTGATTTATTTTGACAAATAAAAATTGTGTTGATATAAAAAACTACAAAAACTTTGTCCTTAACTAGCGCTCTCCACACTTCCAACTTAGTGTTGATTTTTGCTTGCACATATATCACCTTATCGGATCATTATTATACACTATTTTCTATGAAAATGTGGGGAAAACTCAAATCGGGAATATTTTACAAGCCGGCAAGGAGTTGTACGATTTACATGATACAACTTTACTTTACATCCATTACTGTTTCAACCCTGTGGCCTAAGTCGGTTTTTTATTCAAGTGATGTGTTTTAAACTACCGGCTTGCTAGGACTGTCGTAGCTTCATGTCTTATAATCTAGACTAGGACAGGCACAACATCTAGTCCCCAGCCATTAAACTATCAATGTGAAAAAAGGGTAAACCCACAATTCACCAAAGATACAATTCTTGGCCATGCTGGAAAATCGAATCCGGGACCCCTAGCTCAGTAGGTAGACACGCTACTGACTAAGCTAAGGTGTCGGATTCCCTATAATATACAGCTCCCATTATTAATGTTTTCCAATTTATTTATCTAATTTAACAAATAATTAACCCTATACATTTTAACTATACTATTTAAATAATGATTTACAAATTATAAACATTAAAAAAAATTGATTTGAAATTAAATTAATAAATATTAAACATCAATAGATAATAATCTATAACATCCTTAACTGTACAAACTAGTTTCAAGCCTATGAAGTACTAAAATAATTAACTAATTAATTATATCTATTTACAAAAGCTGAAACACATATATAGTAAGTGTACATTTCTTATTAAAACAATTAGGCCTTAATATTTATTGACTTATTAAATTCCTTTATTAAAATACCAAACACCTTGAAAATTGAATCGTATTTCATCTCTAATAATAAATTAACTATAATGATTCCATATTAAATACCATTAGCTATTAACTTTTTAAAATTAGAGGTAGGTAAATTTTATCTTAATATATTATTTTACTCTGCTAACCCGTACCCCCTAGACTAAAAGGCACAAAACGTTACAAAACTGTTTTTGCTAGTTTTTTGTAGAGTCCTTATAATAATACTAACTTTAAATAATGTTTCGTAATTAATTACCTTTGAAACAGTATTAATAGCTTGAAAATATCTGGTAGATGTAATAATCTGTAGCTTTCTCCTTTTTGATATCTTTTTTGTATAATATATGGTCTACCATTCCAGTTTTTTTTGCACTAAATTAACATTTTTTTACACCAGTATATTGTTTAACATCATTTCTCTGACTTCAAACAGCTAGTTGATCACGTAACTAGATCCAGGAACCAGAAAAGTTGTTAATTAGAATAACTGTGTGTAAATTTTGTTTATGATGTTTTTTCAGGCGCGAAACCTTAAATAACCATTAAATAAACCAGTAGGTGTATGTACAAATTGTCTTTCGGTAAAAATTCTACAGTTCACGGTGTATTTTCATCAGTGTTTTTTTTTACACAAATAAAACCATAAGAACGTTTGAAAATGAGTTTGTTTTTCTATTTTGAAAATAATGTTTTATCAGAGCTACTATTTTTATAGCTTTTTTTTAAAAGGTGAATTAATGTTACATTTTTGAATCAACTGGTTATAAATAGGATAAAACTTTAAAAACTAACTTAGCTTTAGAATAAACACCGTACATAAAATTATTAATTCATGACTGTGAAAGTGAAAGCCCTAATTTAACTAATTATTAAAAATATTTCGCTCGTGCAGAATATTATACTTGGAACCATTAAATAAAATGTACAAACGGGCTATCGAGTTAGCTAAGATGTCAAACTAGTTTCCAAAAACACTACTACATCTTTTGGCTATAAATATAATAATTTGAATTGGTTGATCTTAGAACTCAAGCTATAATGAGAAAAAATTGTTATAAATCACAGCAAAAGAACCCAGCTGGGGTCGAACTCGGGTCGGACACATCTGTGCAGGAATCCGTGTGGAAACAAATCCAAGCCTTTAGTTATGGTTCGCTTCCATTCTTCCATAGGTTTATTTTTTATATTCTCTTAGGAAGGGTTCTATATATAAGCTAGAAACAACACTAGATCTACTTGCACGCTTTCGGAAGACGAGTAATGTGATAGGCTACTGGCACTTTATACATATATGTATAATTTATACAATAAAATAACACTAATAAAATATTCCGTTGACCGCAAAATTAATTAATTAATTAATTTTAGCACCGCATCTTACTACCCGTTCGGATTATACGCTTAAGTACTAATTACACTAATGAATTAATAATAGGGAAGGTTGAATTTAGAGGAAGTTAACCCGAATTTGCGTGGAGGGAGAGTGGAAAACCATTTAGGAAAAAACACCCCCAGTTCACCCGACCGAGATTCGAACCTCGATCTCCCCGTCCTCGGTAGTCGAGCTCAACACGAATAGCGCGTTAACCAACTACGCCACCGAGGCGGGTAGACCGCAAAATAAATGGTACGATACACAGCACATAATTTTTCTTTTATCTTAAAACTTACTAAGAACTTGCAAGATTTGGTTAAAATAATAATATACATTCCAGTTTACTGTCAGAGTGGCACGTTAGACTATGCGGCCACCGAAGCGGGTGATTTTTTACATAAAACAGAATTTAACGAGATGAATGCAATTATATTATATGTGTAAATTAAGTAACTAATTTAGATTCTTAAAATCACTTGTAAATATTCATTGGTCTGTTGAATAAAAATTGTTTATATTTTTATTCATATATTAATATTTTTAAATTCTAATATTTTTAGCACGGATTTTTTTTTTCGTAGATAGATAGATAAATAGTTATACCTTGTGGGCCACATAGAAGTACGTAATGGACTGTAATTTGCCCAGCGATAGTCTAATCATTCTTAATGGGTCTTTATAAAATTGACATGTTTTACCCACATCAGTACATTTGTTTTGCTATCAAATATATCAAACTGTTTGCGAAATAAAGTTATGTTTTATTTATCTTCACAGCTAGCCGCCAATTTGTTAAAAAACCTTTGAAACAAAAAAACCAATCAATTGTTTTACTATTTATGTTTAAAACATAAATACCACAAATATCTTCTAAAAACAATACCATGATTATATATTACATTAAATATGATTTGTACTTGTGTTTTAATACATTACTAATCATCACACTCAAGCGAAAATACGCACAAGTCAACTTTTTTAATACCCGCTTCGTTGGACGCACGATCTGAGGGAGATAAGAACCAAATAATGGGGGCTGGGGTGGGGGGTGGGGGCTATGGGACTATATCTCTGGACTGCAAAAATCTCATTAATGGTAGCTACAGTAGCCCCATGGCTTCTTTGGTGCTGACTGACAGTTCACAGCTGACTTCTGACAGTCAACAATTAGGTATAGACCTACATTTTGATTGTCAGAAGTGACAGCTGCTAAACATATGTTTTTGCAGATCATATGGTTCGGCGTAGGGATACATAATTTTGTCTGGTAACTTTTCACAGCCGTCAGCTGTCAGTCAGCACCAAAGAAGCCATGGGGCTACTCTAGCTTATGTATTCGTGATTTGCCGTTTTTCTATAATTGGCTATTATGGAATCCACATGACTTTGTTTCAGCTGTTTATTTCCTAGCTACCCATTTACAAAGTAAAACCAAACTATTGATATCCTTTTAAGTAATAATGGTAATTAATTGGACTGGTGATGATGATTATAATTTAGAAAGTCTGGCAAAGGGTGTATGGGGACTTTTGGTCAAACTATTGGCGATCTGTAATCATATAAAAGGTTAACAACCCCTGGTCTAAGGCGTCCCTCTCGCATTATACTGGACTTCCAATGACGGGGAGATCAGGGTTCGAGTCTCGTTAAGGTGTATTGAGGGTGGTTTTTAAAGTGTTTTTCCCCTCTAACTTCATGAAAATGCACGGAAACTTCCCCAGAATACAACCTTTCTCATCGCTAACACATCAGCATATTACTTTCTTTTTTTTAGCACCGCGCCTTACTACCCCGTTCGGGTTATACGCTTAAGTACTAATTACGCTAATGATTTTAGGAATTAGTAAGGTTATATTTAAAGGAAGGGTTCTCTCATTTGTGTGGAGGGAGAGTTGAAAACAATTTAGGAAAAAACACTCTCAATACACCCCACCTAGATTCGAACCTCGATCTCCCCATCACCGATGGTCTAGTCTACTGCAAGAGTAGCGCCTTAGACCACGTGACCACTGAAGTGGGTAGTATAATAATTAGTATATAGGCATATAAACCGAACGGGCAAAGCTAAACATAAAATCTTAAATGTCACAGTTTATAATTTTCGTGTAGTTAAATAAGATAGTCTTGTGCTGATATCCAAGTAGTACATTCCCTGATTGTAGTTCTGAGTGTTGAGTCTGAGCTAGTGTCTGTGTAGTTAAATAGGATACTCGTGTAAGTCCAAAGATCACGTGTAAATCTCGAAACAAACGACTTCCCTAGTGCTCCTTGAAACAGCTTCGTTTGTCCGCCAACTAGCGAGAGAGCTGTAGACACATCATGTGTGTACCACTTCTAGCGCATTACTCCGGGGCTGAACACACAAAACCGAGTACTGCAGGGTCCGTCCGTCCTCCTTTATTTGCACACTCCACTCTTATCGCGAAGATTTTCTCTACACCCTCTTCTCTTTCGTTCTCGCGGGCGTCAGTCAGAAGTAGCCCTCCTTCTAGGCCCCCTGACACCCCCGCCCACCCCATCCCATATCTTCCTTCAGGGAAATAAAGACTTCACTCTCAAAGTGCCTCCTTCAGTTAACAAGTGAAAGGCTTGGGAATGTGTACTCTACCTTTTTTTTGTGTGTGTTTTGTATTAGCTTTTTTTTCTTTTTTTTTAGCACGTTCAGGTTTCTGATTTAAATTTACCTTAACTCTCATTTACACACCCACACTCACACACATTCACACACACACACACACACACACACAGAGTGAAATGTGATATATTTGTGAAAGTAGGTATAGTAAAATAAAAGTTTTAAAAAATATATATTTACTCTAATTTTTTAAGATGAATATTCTCACGCAGTTTCGATGTCGAGTCCATTAAGGCAAGAAGTAGACCTATAGTCAAGCTTTATAAACACCAGAAACCAAAAGTGGGCTTAAAACGTTACTGGGTGGGGCTTTCCACCAGTAGGAGAACAAACAGGGGAGGAACAAATTACAAATGCAATACAATTGCTTTTGTGAACAGCCCCGTTAAATGATCTTATTCGATTCAAAAATATCCATTCTACGATCCTATCTATACCAGTTACCTTTTGTTTCTCGGGCATTTAGATCTTAATGATCAACCCTAATAGGTGACTTTTCGAACTTTTAAGAGTGTAAAATGTCAACTTTTAAATTATGTTTACTAGTATATATATGTATATGGTCATAGAACATAGTTTTGTATTCATTCCAGTAAACATATAACTCGTTGACGATATAAAGTTACCAACTTCGGTGACCATATGATCCAAGACGACACTCTTGCAATAGACTAGACTGCCTATGACGGAGAGATTGGGGCTCAAATCAGGATCGGGTGTATTGAGGTTTTTTTTCAAAATTGCTAATGTCTCTTCACACAAATGTGGGTACAGTTCCTTTAAATACGGCCTTACACATTAACGTAATTAGTACTTAATCGTATAACCCAAACAGGTAGTGAGACACTGTACCAAAAAACAACAAATTAAAAGTTGTATCAATACTTAACGTAAGCGCAACACATGATTGGCAATATCTCGGCAACCTAGGTAGCCCCCTGAAGTTATGTAGGGTTTAGGATACCGGGGGTAATTTTTCCAAAATTGTTTCCCGCCCCATTAAATATCCCTTGTGTTAAAAGTATAGAGTATACTGTATGTATTTAGATAGATACTATAAACTCCATCGCGTCAGCCCGCAAACGAGCTATACTAACCGAGTGGCCGCCGTCTGTTGACGATGATAGTGCCAGCATTTGCAGATAGAGGGTGTCACTACTCTTTTATATAGACTAGAGCAGCTTATTTTTTACTCAAGTAGCTCCTCATTTGTCCTCACGAGGCTGAGTTGACTCCGTTCCAAACCCACTGCTTCACAGATAATCTGGATATGCTGGGGATCGAACACGGAACCTTTTGATATGTGGCTAGGAAATCTGACCATTAGACCACAGAGGCTGTCGATACTGTATACATACTTATATATTATTTATTGAAGGTATTATAAGCGTTCTTTCAAAACCGGTTGATTGTATAACAAAACAACTTAAAACTAACTTTACCTAATACAGCACACCAAACATCACACAAAATCACGATATAATGATTAACCCATACACAATAATCATTAAATATATTTGTTAGCTCCAATAGGAATCGAACCAGGATTCTCAGACTTGTAGTCGACCATTCTAACAGATTCTTCTTCAATGCCTCTCTTTAATCCGGTTAATACACACAAAATTACCATCAAGAAGTGAAATGATGTAACCATATAGGTATTTATTTGAAACGATTAATTAGCCCTCCATTAAACGAATAAATGGTAGTACAAAAGTGTACTGTACCTACAATCATGTAGGTAAATTTCAAAATTTCAAAAAATTAATGATTAGTACAACTACCCTAACTAAATTCATATTTATTTGAAAAATAAGCAAATAATGTTATTTATAAAGTTAAAAAAACCACTAATATTTTAAATTAATTCGTTAAGGCCAGTTTCCAAAAATATATTTTTCAAAAATCATTAAAATATCCTTAATTTTAGAGCTAAAATAAAAATCACAATTCTATCTCATATTTAGTATTGAAAATACCTCTAAATTTCAAGTTTGAACGAAATCTACCAAATTGTACCTCCAGGTACATATATAGAGAATTGAAAAAACACTTTTTAGACGTCAGGATCACATAAAACCTCAAGATTTATCACAAAATTGAGGTAAAAAAAATGATCAATATTGCAAATACATTTATGATAAAGTAAAAAGTAAAAATTACTTTAATGTAAGCGGTTAGAAAACCTAAAATAGATAATGGGCGCGTATAGATATATCATGTAAATAGAGCGATTCCAAGAATGAATCCAACATATCTCATGTAAATAGATGGTATACATCAGTTTCCCACTAACAGATCAC
The DNA here is from genome assembly GCA_902155825.1 of Timema genevievae. NCBI lineage: Eukaryota > Metazoa > Arthropoda > Insecta > Phasmatodea > Timematidae > Timema > Timema genevievae. Next base: position 121,908 of record CABFWO010000222.1, on the reverse strand, counting down.
ACTTCGAATCCCAACTTAACTGCACTTCTTAGACATAAAGAGGAACGGTTATTACTTTTATCGGTTCTAACTTAACAATCATGTCATTATCTGAATATCAAGGAAAGTGCTCCATTCCCGAGACAATGGCTCTTAAAAGTTTTCTGTCTAACAGGCGTAAGCATTTACCGGTTTGGTTCCAAGTTGTTTACGGTCTGGATCAATATCGAGCTACTTTTTGATAAATTAGTCCAAGTGTGTCTCAACTTACATTCAGCTTCAAAACTGATTAGAAGCGGAGAATATTTTCAAGCTATAGTCTGATTTAGGTCGTAAGAGCAGTTTAGAAAATTCAAATGTGTTTCTTTGCGACCAACATTGATAACGTTTTACTATATTGGTTGTGTAATTTTATAGGCATTGGTAATAATTAAACAAAGTGACAGCTGTATATCACATGTTGTATGAAAACATTAAAATTATTTTATTAATTTAGTAAATAGCAGTAACTAGAATTCCTACCAAAATCAGGATATTGCTGGGAATTCTAGTAGTTTATCATTATCCTCTTCGGTGACCTAACGCGCTTCTCTCGCAGTAGACTAAACTGCCGATGACGGGAGGATTGAGGTTAGAATCTCGGTCGAGTATACTTAGTTTTTTCAAAATGGTTTTCCAACTTCCCTCCACGCAAATACGGATACACTTCCTACACTTCCACTTGCGGTTCCCGAGTACGTTCCGTGGCAGCTCAAATTGAAATACTTCAAATTACAGAAATAAACAACAAATTAGGTTCTTGTAACTGAGATAAATGCTCGCTAATTCCTCTGTAGTTTCCAGAATAGTAAGTATAATACTACTTGTACAGTGTATGAATGTATGGGTGTGAGTGTAAGTATGCTATGTATGTGGGCGTACTATATCTGGGCATTAGGTATTATAACTAATCATGTATAGTCCGCGGCCATTTCTCCAAGAACTTACGCGACCCTCAGTCGGGAAAAGGTTGGATATTCCTGCCTTTGACCATTCGACCATCGAAGAGGGCTATAGTAAATCATAAAGGTGCGCACAACCCAAATGGGTACTAGGATGGGGTACTCATAGAGGTGCGTACATCCCAAATGGGTACTAAGATAGTGTGTACATAGAAGTGCGTACAACCCAAATGGGTACTAAATTTGGGTATAATTGGGTACTAAAATTGGGTATACATAGAAATGTGTCCAAATGGGTACTAAGATGGTGTGTACATAGAAGTGCGTACAACCCAAATGGGTACTAAGATTGGGTACACATAGAGGTGCGTACAACCCAAATGGGTAATAAGATTGGGTGTACATAAATATGCACAACCCAAACGGGTACTAAGATGGGTTGAACATGGAAGTGCGTATAGTCCAAATGGGTACTAAGACAGAGTACAAGAAATAAAAAAGGTGTAGTTATGTGACTCACGTTACGAAATTTGTGACAATTTATCTGTGACCAACTAGTCTCCTGCCTTCCCTCCCACTAAAGATGTTCCGAAACTGTTCTAACACCGCTGTTAGTCATAACGCACATTCGACTTGACCTATTAAGCCGGTTAGCTCTTTGAGCACTAAAGACCTAACCTTCGTCTTTCTTTGGCGCAAGAAGAAGAGGGGAGACGGGGGGGAAGAGGAGTGAGTTTGTGACCTTTCAGAAGCAATTTCACATATATGGGCCGAGAAAAATGGTGTGGCGTTGGCGTACGGAGGGAATGTTTGACTGTTACGAGGACACCGCGGCGTGTTGTTGACAAACTGCTAGTGGTAACAAGCCGATACGAGCTTCGAGTGGGTGAACATCGAAACTTGTTGGATCAGAGGTTCCAGGCTTTGTAAAACGTCAATGGACCAATATACGAGTTGACGAAGATTTTATGTGCTCTAGCTCCCGTGTAAATTCTGTCTTGAACGGAGAGTAAGACGTGGTGACACAATTAAAAAAAGCCTAATAAGTTAAGGATGATTTAATTCGAATTTAAAGGAAATGTATTCGCATTTGTATGGAAAAAGAGTGGAAAATCATTTTGGAAAATACCTCTCATCAAAACCACATCCGATTGGGATTTGAAGCTAGACCTTCCTTTCACTGTCAAATCAGACTTGATGAGCTTAACATTTAGGCAGAATTCTCATCGGAAGAACTAAGTTAGTTTGTAAGTCGTGGGCAGAAATAATTCGTCAAAACAAAAAAATCAATTTTGTTTGACCGTTTGGGTTATTACATATCATGTACTAATTACGGTGTAGAAGGCGAGGAAGGTCACATTGAGAGGAAGTGTACCAGAATTTTTGAGGAGGCATAGGGGAAAACAATTTAGGAAAACACATCCTCAGTACACCAGACCGGAATATGAATCCCGATCTCCCCATCATCGACAGTGCAGTCTATTACGAGAGTGATGCTTTGGAACATGTGGCCACCTATGTAGATAAAGTTTAAATAAAATGCTAAAGATATAATAAAATATAAATAACAAACATATATGTATACATATATATGTATATATAGATATACAGGGTGTTTCTAAACTTTCTCTACAAATTTAATGGGAGATAGGGAACCCCAAAACAAACCCTTTTCATTAATGAATGTATGACTGCAGACGTCACCCTTTGGTGTAAGAGGCACTTTTGGGAGGTGCGTCAAATGACTATTTATCGGTGTCGTCATTCAGAGATGACTGACATCTATCTATCTAGCGTATGGTGCTGCCAATAGAAATGCAAGAGATGCTATACGATTGTACCGTGGTGAACGGTATCCTAAGATACGTGTGTCGAACCGCCAAACATTTGCGGGCTTTCACCGGCAACTGTGTGAAACTGGAACATTCCGTGTAAAGATGCACGATGCCGCTGTAAGCTGCTGTACATAAAAATATTATTCACACTTTCTGTCCATCATTTATGTATTAGTGAATATATGACAATTGCGTACACCCAAGAAATAGCGACTGTTGCGTTCAGTTGTTTGTTTTCTACCTGAGTTGGCCGTTGGTTATTTTTGCTAAAATTTAAGGAGTAACAATTGCGTACATGCCACTAGTATAACCCCAGGTATGCGTGGGAAGGAAGGGAGTTGTGTTTGTCAAATCAGCCACCCCTACAAATCGTTCAAACCTAACCTAACCTAACCTAACCTAACCTAACCTAACCATAAAGAAATACGAAGAAAGTCAAGAAATCGCCAAATACCTGAGATCCTAATCGTATCTTTATAAGTTGGAGTAGGTACTGAAATATGAATACTAAAATATTGTTGTAAATGAAATTGACAAAAAAACTGATTACTAAAATATAAAATCTCAAAAAAATTACAAAATTCTGTATAAATCAGCAGTAATTAAAAAAATTCAAAGAACACCTTCCCACCTTTCAATCCAGGGTGTACACAATTATCACTATAAAGCTGACCCGTACCTGGGTCGGCCCCCTGCTCGACCCTTTGGGCGCAATTGTCACGGTACGAAATTGTCAGGACACCGTGTTAGCAGCACCCAATAGCACCTAAGGGTAACGTTTGAGGACATACATTCATCAACGGAAAAAGTTTATTTTAGTTCTCTCTATCTCCCATTAAAGTTTGTACATAGAGTTTAGAGTCATCCTGTATAAACATATATTTTCACCATTTATATTTTTAAAGCTAACGTTTAAATATATCGTGCGTTCACTTTGGTAAATTGGCTAACGTCCATCAGAAGGATGAAGGATGTAGGAGGGGGTGGCGGTACTCAAGGGGACCGGGTTCTAGTATTTGTCAAGCCATTCTTTGTTCGATGGCGAGTTCCCAGTTTTGATTGATGGCGAGAGTTGTAGGCGGCGGGCGGGCAAGTTCGGCCATTTACCAACAACATCTCCGTGGGTTGGGGACTCAAACCTCATTATTTAGCGATTGTTCGGCCCTATCTTGACAGAGCGCTCCATCTGAAGGAAAAAAAAGTCCATCCCTGAGTCACTTGTATTAATAAAGTCATGCGACACATCATAAGGTCGTCAGCTACGTATGTTCTTTACGAAAACGCTTACTGACCCCCCCCCCCAATCCCACCGCCCAGTTCAAAAAACGTTCCAGCGCCCTGCTTTTATACATATTTTTACTGCAAGCCCACACACACACAATTTTTTTTAGCACCACGTCTTACTACCCATTCGGGTTATGCGTTAATGTACTAACCACGCTAATGGGCTAGAGATGATGAAGGTTAAATTTAGAGGAAGTGTACCTGCACATGCATGGAGAAAGGTGGGAAACCATTTAGAAAAGCACCACCATTAGAACACCCGACGAGGATTGAACCACGATCTTCCAGTCATTGGAAGTCCAGTTTATCATGAGAGTAGCGCCTTAGACCATGCGACCACTTAAGCGGGTCCCACCTATTTTAAGGTAGCGTGGTGGAAGTGAAAGTGAGTTAAGGTCTATCATCTTTACAGGGTTTTTTGTTTTTATACAATAAAACTATTTTTTTTGGCCAAATGAATTTAAACGTTGCTTCAGTAAATTCGTTTAGTTTAGTTTTCTATGTAAAGAAATCCCCGAAGTTCTTTTATATTTTTTATGACTCATGTTCATCGCTAGTGAGTTTTCTTTGCAATTAGATGTGAACTAATGTAATTACAGAGCCGGTTTTTGATAGGTCTTACCGTTTAGCCACAAGAGACCTCTAAAGAAAGGTCCGCGTCGACTTTAAAGTTGCTCCGCTATTTTGAATTTTTTCGGGGGCTAAAAATTATTTTTTTAAAACTTTTTGGAATTTTCTCGTCGGTTAGAGGCTGGACGCTATAAGTTTGCCAAATTTCAAGTTTCTAGCTCATCTGAAAGTGGATAAACATTAATGTCAGTGAGTGAGTGAGTCAGCCATGTGACTTTATAGTAGTATAATTTTGCCTTAAAAAGTTTTTTGTCATAAAAACTGCAAAAAATATTTACTTTATCTTGCATTCTTTACCAATACGCCAAATTGGGGATATAGGGGACATGAGTTAAGAGCACGGGGATTTGCAGTTTTTATAGCAGAACATCTTTTAGACAAATTAAATTAAATATTGCTCCTGTAGAACATAAAGTTTAATTTTCTTCACATGGTGATATCAACAGTTGTTGAATATCTGTTAAGGGTGTTATAGAATTTAGTGAAAATGTTCTATCTTCATTTAAAAGGTTTCTCATCTAGTGCAGCTATGCTCATGATGGATACTCAACAATTGTTGATATCACCACGTGAAAAAAAATTAAACTCTATTTTTCTATTGGAACAATATTTTATTTATTTTAGGGAAAAAAATTGTTTGCTACAAAAACTGTAAAACCACTGAAATTTTGTCACGTTCCCTACCAGTTGCTTATCTGTGAGGTATCAGTAAATCAAGATAGAATTTACGTTCTATTTGGTGGATTTTGAATTAGAACAGTAAATTCTTAAATAGTTCTAAATAATAATTCTTAAAATAGTCTTACCGTGTCAGAAAATTAACGTTTTGATCTTTAAACATTTTTTTTTCGTAAACGAACATTTTATTTAAATCATCTACTAAATAGTCTATTTGGTTTATCCACAAAAAATATCCGGTAGGAATCTTTCTGCCAGGATTTAGATAAAAAATGTCCATGGAAGCAGATGTAGGCTATATATAGAATAGAAAACAAGAGACATATAATTTTGAAATGCAAGTCAATGCTGTCTAGGTGCCAATATTAGAGTGAATGTGTATACTCGTCAGTGGAAGAGGGGAAGTGTTTTCATCAATTAAACTAGAGGCCTCACAGTATGAACTGCTTAATTTCTTCTCCGTAAATCTATTCCGTATATTGGCTTACAAGTGCAACAGTGCTTAAAGTGCTTAGGAACGGCCAATTAAGATGCAACCCGCTTCACAAAAGTTGCTTCGAATTCACCAAGTAGGCACAACAAATATTCTCTTGACGTAAGTAACTCCAGGTCCTTTGACCTTTGAACCAACATTGAAGTTAGTTTTGTGAGGGAGGGGGGGGGGG
>CABFWO010000222.1:59613-115811 GCA_902155825.1 Timema genevievae | reverse complement strand
AGTTTTAGTGGGTTTTCGTGTCCAGGAAATGTTAAGCCGTGGCTAGTAGTGTAAGCAGTGCAGACAGGAGTCAGGTGAAGGTGACTTGTGGGGAGGGGAGGAAGCTTTAAAAAAGCTTACTTTGTGTGGTTGGACCTAAAAGTTCATGGGCTGAGTCTTAAAACAGTCTGAGAGCGCATGTGAGGAGGTTTGACCCGGTCACGCACCCCGATGTCTCCAACATACCATGCCAGCGGGAAGTTTCTAAGACGCCGTAACAAAGCCAGTAAAAAGAGCAGTTGCATCCATATAGGTTATCGCGTGGCCTAAGGTGTCATTCGCACACTAGGATAAGTTGATGGAGATTGGGGCTCGAATCCCGACCACAAATACCTTTGGTTTACCCTGTAAAGGTAGGATTCCCTTGGGTGCGACTCGCGTCTCCGACCGCAGACGTGGGGTGGTGGGTGAGTCGCAGACACGGGATACAGTGTTTCCCTAGATGCGTCTCTTGGTCGCCAGTCGTGGGTAATTTTATGTGTAGTACAGATTGTTCCTCAGTTATCAGAGTTTTTAAATTGTGTTTTATTTAATGTTTCGTGTTATTTTGAAATAGTGTTATCCTGAACACTAACTCAGAGTAATCAGACACGTCTAGCATGTTGGTCCCGGTACACTGGCGAAGATATGTCAAAAATTGAGGTGTGCTTTTCCACCTCTTCAGTTGAACTTTCGTCCTCTTCTATGGAGAAATCTTGGACCGTTTTCAAAACCAGAACAATCAAACACACAACTAAATACAACTCTACTAAAACACACGCTTGCTCGGGGGTGCGTCTGCGTTCACACTGATCTCGGAGCGATGTAGAGACGCTGGACGCACACTTAGGTCACCAGTCGCAGTCACCTCCAAGGAACTGGCAACATAACAAACTATGGAAACCAGTCCGGTCGCTGGTCGCAGACGTGAGACGCGCCTAGGGAATCCTACCTTAAGGCGATTGGCCCTTTTCATTTGGCGTGGGAATGCAGAGCCATGGGAACAAACGGTTATATTCAAGAACTTTTATTGTTTTGTAATTTTATTTTCGTAAACGGTTTGTTCAAGAATAGAAGCGTGTTGATTGAGTTATACTTTTTGTATACATAACTCCTCTATAATTTTAACAGTGATCAAATATCGATAAAATCGACATTTTTCAATAGAAAACTGCCGGCTTCATAATAAAAAAAAAAAGAAATGTAACAATTAATAAACATCGATACATTATCTTAGATGGGGTGTTAAAAATATTAACATAAAAATTTCACTCGTTCTCGAGAAAACTGAATTTCCAAACGTACGATAAATATTTCCTCAAGACCTGTCCGGTAGCTAGCGCCAACTACTGTTTCCGTGATTCATCTTCTTCTTGTTGGCGCGCGGAAGGATACTTTGGTCGGTTGTGAAGCCACGCCACTCCACGCCTTTCACCCTCCCGCCCACCATCCCACAAAATATGTTTTAGACTTGCACTCGACACGGCCAAGGGCCTTAAGGTTGCAAGCTCACCTTGAATTATTCCATCATGGTATAACTTATAAAATAGGGCCATAGTGTAATCTGTCAAGGTAAGACTGCTACCATTCAGGGTAAACAGCCCTCCCAAGACGCAGATGGCTGTGGTATCTGAAAGCTCACGATACATTTCGCTCATATGTAGTTGACGATTATCACAACTTGTGAATGTGAGGAGTGCCAAGCCTCCACCGTGGTTCGGATCCCACGTTAAACTGTAGGTCCTCTATATCATCTCACAATCACCCTTCCATTGCACATTAGCGTAAGTGCGTATAACCCGAACGGGTAGTAAGACGCGGTGCTAATAATAATTAATAATAATAATAATAATAATAATAATAATAATAATAATAATAATAATAATAATAATAATAATAATAGTTGAGGATTCCACGCGTCCGTCACAAACTCAGCTTTATACTATGAGTGAAGAATTACCCTGAGCACGGGAATAACCTTGGCTAGCTCAGTGGTAGAGTATTGACGTGATTATATAAAGGTGTCGGGTTCGATATTTGTGCCCGGGTGTCATATTTCAACTGACTTGAATTATTTGAAATTTGGTCCCCTTTATACGGACATTACTTGTATATGTGTCTGTTCTAGATCTAAGAATAGTTTATTAGGCGTGCACTGATATAATCAATCGGTTCGGAAAATGCACGTTAAATACCTTGAATAAATGAAAATGAAAAGTTTAAACACCACCCAACTTTCGCGGGTTTTCAACTTGAGTGTGGATTTTCAGAACGAAATATTCGCGTGAATCTTGGAGTTAACTGTTTCCAAATTCACCGTCATCAATTCACAACCCCACCGTGGTTCGGATTCCACGTTAAACTGTAGGTCCTCCATTTCATCTCACAATCACCCTACCATTACACATTAGCGTAAGTGCGTATAACCCGAACGGGTAGTAAGACGCGGTGCTAATAATAATAATAATAATAATAATAATAATAATAATAATAATAATAATAATAATAATAATAATTCACAACCGTGGAAAGAGAAACCCCAATTTTATCAATGACGCATTTTTTTTTTCAACTGAGTTAGGAATTAAACCGGGTTGCCTTATCTCAGTATGTAGAAGTTCCACCGACAGTGGGCTCATACATTTATATTTGCACCTCTCACATACCCCCCTCTCTAACACCTTTCATGAAAAAAAAAGAGAAGCCTCAAGACAGTGTAAACCAGTCCCACCTCACACTCGACACGGTAAAAGCCGAGAACAAGTGGGGTCAAGGTCATTCATTATATTACTTGTTTGTCAGGGTAACAAATGTTCCTAGCTCATGCATTTTATCTTATGTGGTGATCTTAAGGCCCACACATGTTCAAATAGAAATCAGTTTACTTCTGTGTGCCTGCTATTATGTGAATTGATTCGAAATCTTAGATGTAATTGTAATTATAATAATGGCGTACTCATTTGGATGAAAGTAGGTCCATATTCTATTCTTTCTCTTAAACACTTATATAGTTTAAAAAAAAATCTATGACGTCAGCCCGCATTCGAGCCATACTGACAGAGCGGACGTCATATGTTGGTAAAGATAATGCCAACTTTTACGGATATAGGGTGTCATATGGTCACCACAATGGACACTGCGGCCGTTAATCTCGGTTTTCTGGACAGGAGCTGCTACTTGTTCGTTAAAGTATCTCCTCGTTTGTCCTCGTCAGGCTGAGTTGACCCCGTTCCAGACCCACTGCTTCACAGAAAAACCTGTCAGAGCCGGTAATCGAAGCCGAGTCCTCTGTATCGGTATCCAAGAGCTCCGACCACTTGGTCATATATTATGCATAAACAAACTTATGCTTTTGTAGACCTATTAGACCCTATTAAAATAGAAAATAGAAGATAATCTTTAAAATATTTATAAAATAATAGATTTAAATATTGAATATGCAAATCTTGTCATAATTTAACTTACATTAATGGACCAATCACCCAGTATACGAATAACTAGCAGTTCAGGTTGACTGACATTCGGATATCGACTATATCAGGAGTTCCAAAACTGTGCGTCGCGACGCCCTGAGGCTCTGCCATTCTTGGTCCGGGGCATCGTGGCTAGAAGAAAAAACTAGAACTTATAATGTATCGTGAAATGAAACATTCAAATTTTCAATACGTGTACTCGTACATATTTTAAAGGCTGGAATAAATCATTCAAGAAAACATATTTTTTCTTGTGAAAGCACTCCATTAATATTAGTTCTATATTCTAATGCTCTTTATGGGTTCAAGGACATCATAAGGAAAATATTAAATGTTAAGCACAGCGCAGTCTCAAAATTTTGGGAACCCCTGGACTACATAATATACTGTCCTTATGCTACCGTTCAGGATATTTGAATGTAAATAATCATATTTTATTTTGGCAAATATTATTGATTTTTTTATGAGATATAACCCACTCTTCTAATCTAATGCATAACCTGGTTGTATAGAGTGTAAGCTCATCTCAGCCTTTTATGCCACTAAAAGTTTAAGAATGGAAAAAACCCTTTATATATGGTTTCATTGAAAATGTATGGTTGAATGCTATAATAAAATGGCGTAGCTAGATTTTGTGTTGTTTATCATACTAAAGCTTAGAACGTGTTTTAGAGTAGTATTTTACGATGTCATATATTCCAAACAACATAAAACAACGTGTAAAGGAAGCGATATAAGGGAAAAAACGCATCCTTCTTCCTTGGATTTATATATAACTCCATGACGTGAAAAGGGTTTCCCTTAAATAGTAAATAAATACACGGCAATAAATAATACATCACCCCCCTCTCCCCCAGATTTTCTATACCGGGTTCATAATTTGAATGGCTCCGTTTCTCCGTGGCTGAGAGCGGTTATTATGTGCAGTAAGCCACGTATTACCGTTAAAATGAGACATCGCCGATAATTCTTAGTCTTAGACTCAAAAGACAGTGTTACATTTCAAGAGGCTCTATAACTCATCTTTCGTGAATATTGATGAGAAGAGGTATAATCTTCCTCAAAGAACACTTGGTATGTGGGGTAGGTAATACCAGAGCTAGAGAAGCGTTCTCGGGAGCGTAGCGTTGCGATGAATTATGGAAGTTTGGATGAAAAAGAAAGAGTTTTCCTTCAAAAATCAATAGTCCATCAGCCGTTGTACCTTCTCCATGACGAATAAAGAAACAGGAATATTATGATAGTTTTTCTGTTTGATCCCGCAGTACACTGGTTTGTTGTAAAGTTTGAAGAATGAGCCCACAGTGCACTGGTTTGTTGTAAAGTTTGAGGAATGAGCCCACAATACACTGGTTTGTTGTAAGGTTTGAAGAATGAGCCCACAGTACACTGGTTTGTTGTAAAGTTGGAAGAATGAGCCCACAGTACACTGGTTTGTTGTAAAGTTTGAAGAATGAGCCCACAGTACACTGGTTTGTTGTAAAGTTGGAAGAATGAGCCCACAGTGCACTGGTTTGTTGTAAAGTTTGAGGAATTAGCCCACAATACACTGGTTTGTTGTAAAGTTGGAAGAATGAGCCCACAGTACATTGGCTTGTTGTAAAGTTGGAAGAATGAGTCCACAGTACATTGGCTTGTTGTAAAGTTGGAAGAATTGAGCCCACAGTACACTGGTTTGTTGTAAAGTTTGAAGAATGAGCCCACAGTACACTGGCTTGTTGTAAAGTTGGAAGAATGAGCCTACAGTACACTGGTTTGTTGTAAAGTTGGAAGAATGAGCCCACAGAACACTTGTGGCTTGTTGTAAAGTTCGAAAAATGAGTCCACAGTACACTGGATTGCTGTAAAGTTTGAAGAATGAGCCCGCAGAACACTGGTTTGTTGTAAAGTTTGAAGAATGAGCCCGCAGAACACTGACTTGCTGGAAAGTTTGAAGAATAATCCCGCACTACCTTGAGTCAACAATAGCTTGTTTGAAATAGCCTGTCTGGAATCGATTAATCCGTAATACATTGACGCAATGTAATTAAATGGCTCAGTAGATTTGTCTCTAATTACATTCCTAGCTCCTTGTTTAATAGATCCTAGTTAAGTTTGGAGGACGCGGTAGTCAACAAATCAAAGTGCAAATTCTGTTTGAGTCCCCGTTATATTGGCACAATTTTTGAGATTATTTTGGTTAGTATGTAAATAGTGTTAGTTTCAAATGTCATCCGTTTCATTCCGATGTGGAATATTCCATTGAAACCAGACCTTAGATCATATTATATAATATACACTTTTTGTATCTATTAAACCAACATCTGTGGACATTCGATCCAAATGTCAAACTCATTTAGTCTGGTTTACCGGTGACAAGTAGGTCAGGGTTGTAGTACCTGTAGAGTGTACTGAAGGTAGTTTCCCCTAAATGGTTTCCCACTATATTTCTACGTAAATTCGGGTACATTTCCTATAAATTATGTATTCCTCAGCCATATTTTTAGCACCACGTCTTACTACCCGTTTGGACTATACACCTATGTGCTAATTACGCTAATGTGTTAGGGATTATAAAGGTTGACTTTAAAGTAAAAGAACCTGCATTTGCATGGGGGTAGAGTGGAAAACGATTTAGGGAAAACCAACTTCAGTAACTCGACTGGAATTGAACGCCGATCTTCCCATCTACGACAGTCTAGTCTATTGAGAGATTAATGCTTAAGACCATGCAACAACCAAATCGGATTTGATATCATTCTTTTAAAACATAAAAAACATACATTTAAATGGTTTACAAAAGTATGGAGCTTATTTTTTAACTTTTTCCTAAACTGACATCAGGAACACCATGACTTCCTGTCCGACTGCTAATAGTGACTACAGTCATATAATGACTCTCTGTCCAAATGCTAATAGTGACTACAGGTATCTAATGACTCCTTGTCCAACTGCTAATAGTGACTACAGGTATCTAATGACACCCTGTACAGCTGCTAATAGTGACTAAAGGTATCTAATGACTCCCTGTACAGCTGCTAATAGTGACTAGAGGTATCTAATGACGCCCTGTATAGCTGCTAATAGTGACTAGAGGTATCTAATGACTCCCTGTACAGCTGCTAATAGTGACTAGAGGTATCTAATGACTCCCTGTACAGCTGCTAATAGTGACTAAAGGTATCTAATGACGCCCTGTTGGACCTGTCTCGTGACCAATAGAAAAGGTTTAAGGGCTGTAATATCCCTTCAGAAGATATTTAACCGGCGCTTAGCGGTCATGAAACATTCATGACTTGTGGCAAGTCGACAGTAGGGAGATTTGTCTGCCTACATTAAAGGAGGCCTTGCTCATGCATTATTGAGTGGGGAACCCCCTACGTCACCATTCAACCCTTCGAACGGTCCATTTCACTCTTTATCGAAGAAGAAAGGGGGTATTTTATTTTTACAGGGTTTCATCTATTACAGTTCTAGCAATCCTGGTTCTGACCTGGGAGGCCCTGAGCTCATTCCCAACTGGGGGAATTGAAAGAGAGTTTTCCCTTTCACTATTTTCCATTCGATTTCCACGTGAATGCTAGTGTGGCCCCTTAAAATTATTGTAATTTATCCTTATTTCCTATATTTGTCTTTGTAAGTTGGGATCCTCTTTAAAATGCGTATCAGTAGAATAAATAACTTCTAGCTCTTAGGATAAGAAGCGAGCAGGGTGTATGATGTATGAATGTATGTCTAGTACTCAACCCGAAGGTTTGTTTGAGATTCAAAAGTTCCACCGTCAGTTGTAAAGCCTAGGAAGGTCTGGAGAGGCGTACTAGGGAAATGAGGCGTGAGGTAGTTTCCGTGCTTTCCTCACTGAGGCAGAAGGTACTATTGCACATCGCTATGCCAAGCCCACCGAAATGCGTACACAAACTGACCCTACAAGCGACACCTTCACTCCAATCATCACAGAGACTGGCTGTATATTGAATATTATTTCTAGTATAGTTCATAACTCTGCACCCTTTTTCAGAGCCATAAATGAAACTAAGACGGATTAAAGAAATTAATAACGTGATCTATAACATTTCAAAAGATATAATGCATTGTAGACACTATATTGGATCATAGATGGATCTCTGTATCCGCATTTGCGTTGAAGAAGAGTGGGAAACCGTTTAGGAAAAATCACCCTCACTAGAACCGACCGGGATTTCAACCCTGATCTCCCCACCATCAGCAGACCAGTCTAGCACGAGAGTGATGCCTGAGACAATGTTTTCGCTAAAGTGGGTATTTGTTCAATTGAAAGTCAATAAGTTATTGTGTAACCATTAAAACAACTTTATAGTGTAACAAAACAAAATAAATGGTACGGAACTCCTCACGGAATTTCTCGCTCTATTGTTTAAAAATGGAGATATTTACTCAAAACTCGTAATATATGTGAAACGAAATAATATGCACTAGCAAACCCAAGCATAAATTAATGTAAAAGTTTTTTGAGTCCCGGTTTAAAGTTTTATAATTTTATTTTTAAAGAATTAATGTACTCATTTGTATGTTTGAACCGATAAAAAAGATCCATTGATTTTAATTTCTTATTTATAAATGTTGATCAATAAAAAATGTAAATATTGACTATTGAGTCTAAAATGGATATAGATCATTGTTGTACTAACATTTTCCTAAGAGGTTTAAAGAAGAATAACATACACTTTTTGAGAGACTTACTTATATTTAATTACTCTATGGTATTTGAGAATTATTGCGTTAAAAACTTAAGTGGTATCTCTTTTACAAATAAAACTCACAAAATTGTATTAATATATTTGCCAATATCTCAGAAACTGTTGGTTTTATAAAAATATATTTCATATAAAAGTTTCTTATTTTTAATAGTACTACAATTTTGCAATGATAAGTTATTTAGTATCTCAAATAGTTGCGGAGATACGGAAATTTTCGCCTCTGTAAAGTACCCTAAAAGTCAATTTTATGGGAAAATGAAAATAGCCAGTTTATTTATAATCTTAATAAACGCCTAGATACGAATTTTAATCAAAATCGTTAGAGCTGATTTTGAGAAAATAGATTTTTTCTCTTTTCGCCCTTTATTAAACTACTCTTAATTTTAAGTTTAAACAAACACACAGACAGATGGCATTTCAAAGACCAATTTTTAAAGTTCGGGGGTCATGAGACGTCGACATCCATCAACATTTTGGTTTTTTTATGGTCGCAATACTTTTTTTGTTCGAATACTTAAAAAATATAAATATTTGCGCATAGCTTGAAAGTTACTCGTTTTATAAAAATATGCTTAGAATAAAATATTTATATTATAAATATATATACATATTTGTAATGATAAGTAATTTCATATCTCAAATAGTTTCGGAGATATGATAAAAAATGCTAATTTACGCATCAGACCAGAGCCCTTAAAGTCATTTTGCCGAAATATTGAGAGTAGCCATTTTGTTTGAAATATTTATAAATGTTTATAAATGAAATTTAATCAAAATTGTTAGAGCCGATTTTGAGTAAATCGATTTTTTTTAAATCTTTTTGCCGTTCTGTAAACTTCCCTTAATTTTAGGGTTAGATAGCCAATTCCAAAAATCCCTTGGGGCAACCCTATGAAAACCCTAGATTCCAAGATTTAGCCTGATCGGTAAAATAGTTTAGACTCTAGTTGGAGGTACAGATAGACAAATAGACAGACAGACGGAAATTCAAAAACCACTTTTTCGGATTTGGGGGGGGTCATTAAACGTCGAGATTCATCAAAATCTCAAGTTCGATTTTTTTGATGCTCACAATACTTTCTCTACCTGTAAGATAGCGAGAAAGTAAAAAATGAGCTTGTGCTGTTTACGAACACGATATGTAACCACCAGAATCACGCTTCAGACAGTTTGGAGACAATAATAAAACCTTCTACATTTCTTTCACACATACGATTTCTGTGAATAACTTCTTGAATAAGTCTCAAACATGACGTAAGTAACAAAACGCGACAGAAAGAAAGTAGGGCACATTTGACGTGAACTAGGGTTGAATGGGATACTTTGAAGTATTGAAATTCTATTTTCACCTCAAAGATCCCTTTTACTTTCCTTTATATCTCTCCAATAATCCGACTTACTGTATATCGGACCATCATTCACTGCACGATACTATCGTCTTGCGATGTATGGAGAATTACTTGTATGTTGGTCTCTTCTTTGAAATGTGTTTTGTATTCAAGTATTGTACAAAATATTCTTGAGTTTTAAAAGAGTTATCTTTCATGCTAAGATAATTCGAGGTAAAATCGTTCAAGTATATTCCGTTTAGATCTTCTTTCACGTCTAGTCATGGGATTTGCAGCTGTCCCTTTTGATAGATATTATCAATACCTATAAAATATCACTAGTTATAGATTAAATAGTTATCAGTTTTGGCCGCAAAAAAATAGGTATTTATTTCTCTATACAGCCCTTCCTAAGAAAAATTGGACTGTAAAGTGTTTACAATAGTATTTTATTTTTCCAATATTATTTTATGTCCATATGTCAGACCGAATAAAGCTGCCTGCATTTTTTATTTTATTTTATTGTAAGGACTAAAGGATACAAAATAATTTGTAATACATATTTAATATCGCATGAACATTAATGTGATATTTGTACGATTGTATACCCGAATCGCTGGGCAATTGGACTAAGCTTTAAACTGATCTAATGCATTACTTTCTTATTTTATGGCATTGGGAGATCGAAAATTTATTGCCACATTTACAAAAGCACGCTATCTATCCAATTCTTGAGATAATTCTATCCAGTCCACCTCATTTCACCTTATTCTTATTTTGATCTAGTTCTATCCAGTCCACTTCATTACACCCTATCCTTATCATGAGCTAGTTCTATCCAGTTCCCCTCATTACACTCTATCCCTATCATGAGCTAGTTCTATCCAGTCCCCCTCATTACACCCTATCCTTATCATGAGCTAGTTCTATCCAGTTCCCCTCATTACACTCTATCCCTATCATGAGCTAGTTCTATCCAGTCCCCCTCATTACACACTATCCTTATCATGAGCTAGTTCTATCCAGTTCCCCTCATTACACCCTATCCTTATCATGAGCTAGTTCTATCCAGTTCCCCTCATTACACCCTATCCCTATCATGAGCTAGTTCTATCCAGTCCCCCTCATTACACTCTATCTCCTATCATGAGCTAGTTCTATCCAGTCCCCCTCATTACACCCTATCCTTATCATGAGCTAGTTCTATCCAGTTCCCCTCATTACACCCTATCCTTATCATGAGCTAGTTCTATCCAGTCCCCCTAATTACACTCTATCCCTATCATGAGCTAGTTCTATCCAGTCCCCCTCATTACACCCTATCTCTTTCAGGTCCATTCTAATGTTATCCTCCCATCTGCGTCTAGGTCTTCCCACTGGTCTCTTCCCATTGGGTTTTCCAGTCAATACCTTGAACACGGCTCTAGAATCTAGATCCTCCCATTTTTGCTGCATTTCCTTCCCACCATAATCCACAATTTGAGCTGTGCCGACTGTGCTGCCACCGCATGTTGGAAAATATATTGCCAATATTTTCAGATAGAGGTTGTCATTAGGTCAGCAAAACTAGCCTCCGGCCGTTAATCTAAGTTTTCTAGACCACAGCCTGATCTTATGTATTCAATTAGCTCTTAATTTGTCCTCACGAATCTTAAGTTTGACCCCGTTCCTGACCCACTGCTTCACAGAAAAATCTGAAAGTGGTGGGGATCGAAACCGGGACCTCTGGATCTGTAGCCAGGAAATCTGACCACTAGACCACAGAGACGTTCATACTTCACTAAAAAACAGCAAGATTATAACAAATTATTTTTACGTAAATGTACTTCCATTGTAACGGATGTGACGTATTCGCGATAGCCTCAACCTCTGACGAGAATGCTTCCACTGAAACTGCAGCCACGAGGAGAAGAAAATAATGATTGGTTCAAAACCTGATAGAGTGTACTGAGAAAGTTTGTTCTTAAATGTTTTTTCCCTCTCCTTCCACGCAAATAAAAACAAATTTACTTTCAACCATAACTTCCTCATCCCTACCTCATTCGTGTAGTTAGATGCGGACAGCCCGTATGGGGGTAGTAATACGGAGAGAAAAATAATAAAAATCTTAGGGTAAAGGAATACATTTTTTATTACCACATCTTACTACCCGTTCTGGTTATACGCACTTACGCTGATGTGTTATGGTAGGGTGATTATGAGATGAAATGGAGGACCTACAGCTTAACGTGGGACCCGAACCACGGTGGAGGCCTGGCATTCCACACATTCATAAGTTGTGTATTAATACACGTCTTGTCAGAGGTGAAGGAAGGGTTTGGCAATCAGATAAATCTGTGCCGGGACTGAGGATTGAACCCCAGACCCCCAGCACAGAAATCTGACACCTTACCCCTAGAGCGCAAGGTCACCCCTCTAATGGTTCTAGGGATCAGGAAGTTTACATTGATAAGAACTTGAATTGAGGGACAGTGGACCACTCAGGGGAAAAGGGAAACCTCTCAGTACACCCGATCGAGATTCAAACCTTGATTTCCCCGTCATTGGTGGTATAGTCTATTATAAGAGTAGCGCGTTAGCCCATGCGGCCACCGAAGCAGGTAAGAAACGTTTATTCACAGTACCGTGCTCTAAATCTTCCTGTGTGTAAACAAGGCTGACATAGCTCGTGTCTGTCTCCAGAACCAAACGTTTGAGGCCCTATTCACATAATTAAAACTATATTTAATATTTGTTTGAACTGCCTTTGTGATGAATCATTGAGTAGGGGCGTGACGATTTTACGCGGCTTCTTTAATAACAGAGTAGCTAAATCTCGTCTAATCTAGAGGAACGTTTTCTGAGGAATGCCCCGTGTGGTCTTTTTGGATGGTAGTAGGTGGTGGATGGACCACCCAGGCCGTCTTTTAGTCGGTAGCTTGTAGAACCACATTACACACATCTTTCTTCCACTCGCAGAAATATTAACAAAAATATCAAATATAGTATGTTCACTCACCAGCTCTCAGTTGATATCTATCGCGACATTAAAAAAAAAAGCAGCTGCTTCAGAAGAAAGCCGCCTTGGTAAGCGAGAAATTACCCTAGAGACGTTCAGATAGCTCTATCGATATTTCTTACTCTATGATTCGTTAATTCAATGAGTCACGCCAATATTAAGCTGAAAGCTTCCAACAGGACTCTTTTCCCTTAACAACCCGATAGTTCTAGCTTTATTAATATATTTAAATATGTGAAAATGTGATATTAGCCCATTTTAAACGAATTTTCAAGAATATTTGCGAGGCTAAGCTTGATGATAAAATGACTCTAGATTTAGCCTTCCTCTAATACAGTAATATTTTTATAGGCCCAAAACAAAACAAAAATTAAGATATTTTAAAAATAGCAGTGAGTTTGCCTTTTTCCTTGAGAAAAGAATCTTCGTAGTTTTCTTTCTACTATTTATTACTGACATGACAAAGGGTGGTTGTAGGTGAAGGGAAAACGGGATTACAAGTTTAGACATAATAGAGAAGTATTTTCAGAAAACAGCACAAACCATTGTATTTTAAGTCTTGTGGCTTGACAGCGATTGGCACTTTCTCGTTGACCGAGGCAGCCGCCTGAAGCTGGGCCCACATACACTGTGGATTCACACGTTCTCCGAAAAACAAGCGCAGAACGGAAACATTGTCACGTGATGAGCTCTAATCCAATCACAAGATTTGCGCCTCATCATCGCGAGCTGTTCTGCTGAGGTTCAATTCATCTTTACTTTGTCCGCTCTCCCTAAGATCTTCGGCACGGGAGAACCAATCAAATCTCAAACCCAACCATATAAAATCACTGCGCATGTGTATATGACAGCGCACGCGCTGTAGAGCTAGAAGCAAGCAGACAGTTTCATTGGCCGTTGTGAGGAGATTTGAAATAACCCATTAATATAAAACGTGTGTATCGATGTATTGGATTGTGCCACGACACAGCGTTATAATTTAAAAACATCCATCGGGACAATGATCTAAAATATGTCTATCTACTAGAAAATAAAATATGTTTATATTCAGTTGTTTTAAGTTTGCGTTGAAATGCATCATGGGTCAACATACAGCGTGTGAATTTCAGCGCTACTCAAGCAGATTTTGTTCTCTATTTTCGACGAACGTGTGAATCAAGCTTTATATCAGATCTTTGTATTGTGTTCCCGAGGCGATCAGGGCTAGAGCGGGTTGATGATATGTGTGACACGTTTGAGGAAAAAAGTTCAGCATATCCGATCCTCGTTCCGTCACGATATTTGTAGCGTTCTATGTATTTCATTCATCCGTGTGTTGTGGCAGACCACGTCCAGGCAGGACGTGTCTTCACCCCGTATCTTCTTTTGATGCGACGGCGAAATACCGACTAGTAGTGGGATGCAGCGATCTGATACGCATATCGCTTTCGTGGTCGTAACGAGGATACAGGATCCCGTTTGGACTGCTGAGTTCAAGATACGAGGACCTGATTTAAGTGTGGACCCGGCATTACCGCACTGAATAACACCAGTGAGGGAACTCCAGGTCTTTTGGAGAATTGTTTTTATCTTCACACTCTCTTGGTTAACTGTTGCCAAAATATATACTCACTTTTAGCTATTTATGGTAAGCGAGTATAGGTATGTGTTTTTGAAATTTTCTTAGTAAAACAATTTTTTTTTGGTCAAGTAAATAAAATAATTGGAAACACGAGAGTTTAATTTTCTTCACATGGTGACCTCAATAGTTGTTGAATATCTGTCAAGGGTGTCCTGGAATTTAGTGACAACTTCCTCTCTTCATTTAAAACGTTTATCAAACTAATAAAAAACTTTACTTTAGTTATCAAGAAAGTAACGAGAAAAATGAGGGTGATTTCCTTTACAATTTGTTTAAAATCTCGAGTATAGGATTTAGTTGCTAATCTGGGCGTTTTCAACATGAACATCTGTTAATTTGTACTTGTAACAATTTTTTATATTGTTCATGTCAGAGAAGCTTGATTCACATTTGTAGGTATATCCAAACATAGTTAAAATTACAATGGCAGGTTTATTACAATTTGGATAACTAGTCGTGTATATTTTTTCAGTTTAATTATTTACCGCGGGCCAGACTGACATCCTTCGCGGGCCGCATCTGCCTATTTATTTATTTAGCACCGCGTCTTACTACCCGTTCGGGTTATACGCTTAAGTGCTAATTACGCTAATGGATTGGGAATTGGGAGGGTTGCATTTAGAGGTAGTGAACCCGCATTTGCGTGGAAGGAGAGTGGAAAACCATTTAGGAAAAACCACCCTCAGTTCACCCGACCGAGATTCGAACCTCGATCTCCCCGTCCTCGTCGGTCGAGCTCAACATGACTAGCGCGTTAGCCAACTACGCCACCGAGGCGGGTAGCTGCCTATTGATAGCCACTGCCATATAATAAGTAAGTAACGGTGTTTATTTCATTTATGATCTTTGGAGTAGTGTTTCTACAACAATGTATAGCCCTGTTATTTCGTTTCACAAATTTTACGAATTTTTAGTAAATGTATATTTTAAGATAAAAGTGGGAGAAAGTCTGTTTGGGGCACCGTACCATTTATTTATTATAAAAATTGACAAAAAATGCGTACACAAATCGCGTTCCATCCCTTCCCGCCTTACGTTGAGCGAACGCACTATAGTTCTGCCCCCAGAATACAAATGTTGCCAGCCTCTTACAAATCCTGGCCTCCACGACCTGGCCAACTTCCGTGTTCCCACTTTATAACGCTGTTTGAAAGAGACGGGGAGGGTGGGAGTGGGTGTTGATAGGCNAACAAATTACGTAACAAGACTAAAAAACATTTCAAGATATTTACTGCGCACGCATTTATTCCTCATTGACTACCTATTGACGCGTTTTCTTCCCACATCTAGCAGCAAGCTCAGTCAATATGTAACATCAGTAAGGGTAGTGTCTCGTTCAAATTTATAGTGAGATCATATAATTTGGATCACTTTTGGTGATATTTGTGTAATTATTAATTGGCAACCCGCCTCGGTGGCGTAGTTGGCTAACGCGCTAGTCGTGTTGAGCTCGACCGCCGAGGACGGGGAGATCGAGGTTCGAATCTCGGTCGGGTGAACTGGGGGTGGTTTTTCCTAAATGGTTTTCCACTCTCCCTGCACGCAAGTGCGGGTTCACTTCCTCTATTCAACCTTCCCAATTCCTAATTCATTAGAGTAATTAGTACTTAAGCGTATAACCCGAACGGGTAGTAAGACGCGGTGGTAAATATTATATAAATTAATTGGCAACACTGTTTCAGTAGTCATAAACGCCTGTCTGGAAACAAAGTATTTGGAATCTGTCATCGAAACAAGTTCTCTATCAATTATAGGTCTTTCTAACAATTTGACCACGGGGGGAGGGTCTTTTAACATAACAACCAGACAGTGACAAGTATTACCTCTGTCCTTGTGAGGCCAATGCTCCCTCTTATTGGCCACGTGACTCGACAGAACTAACCGCGCGCACGCGCGCTGCCCAGATGTCAGCTGTCAGCGGCCGCGTATAATACGCCTTGGCGCGTTTATTTGGAGAAGAAGTGGTTCCAGTACGCACACGCACACACGCCAGAGAGCTGAGATGTTTACAGCTAGCACAAGAGCCAACTTGTTGAGATAGTCATCTGCCGGTAAACTCAGGTTTTACCAAAATACCGGCTCTCACCCCTTTTGACTCAAGGTCTGCCAAAAGGATGGAGGCGGTCTTTCATGAAACCATGTAGTCCCCATTCAATAATAGTTTAAATGGGCAAGTTTCATAATCAGACAAGAGTACGAATCAAGTGCAGCGTTATACTAAATACAGCACGAAATCTATCTTTACCAGAATAGAATGGACCAGTTTCAAATGCAAAATTAACCCATTCCATTCGAGTTTAGGTACCGTAGGTATCGTTTTGTATTTATTATAGTGCTGCACTTGAGGAGTGCTAAGTCTGACTATGAAACTGGCCCATAGTTTATTTTAATGACATTGCCTACTTGGATATTTCGAAGCTATTTTGAAAAGAGGATTGCATCTTAGATTGACGCATCTACGCACCCCAAACAACATTACACGTATACACCAATTTACTAAATAGAAAGATAGGAAATAACATGAGTAATTTACCCTGTGAAGACTCTTGTTTACGTTCTTATAACACTTACCCTATTCCTCTGACGAGTATATACAATCACTCTACTATTTGTGCCTGGACAGTATTGACATGCATTTCAAAATTATATTTGTAGTGTTTCCTTTTCCAGATATATTATGGACATTTCCTTCCATGGAAAATTTTAATTTACAACCTGGAAGGAAGATTCCTAATGGTCATTTTCGTGAATAGATCAAACAGTCAAAGGTGTAGACGATCTAAAAGAAAAAAACACGTTTACAAAAGATTTCCTTAAGATTAAAAACACATGTTATATCTTTAAAACCCTCTGAATAAACCGTAAATAAATTAACAAAGGAAACACTATATTGACTTGGCACTACGTCACAGATAGGTATCGTCCTTAAAGTATATTTTAAACTTTCGATATTTGAGATTATATATTAGAAACCTAATCCACAATCTTGTCTAATGGAACGTGTTTACAAGAGTGAATTTAAAGGAAATATACCAAGACTATACCAATTTAAAAAAAGAATGCATCGTAATGTGACCTCTGCAGAAAACGCGAATTATTGTTTTTACCAGTAATTCTTCCTTGAAGTAATTTAAAGATTTAAAAAGTAATTTGGTGTGTATATGCTATGAACTGTATAGTACTTAAATAAGCACACTAGCCTATGGTGTGACAGGGAAGACAAAAAACAAAACAAAAAAACTAATAATAATAATAATACTTTTGGGAGGGGCTTGAACCCCCCAAAACCCCCAACTCCTCTTGGTACGGAGATTAAAATATCAGTATTCGTCAAAAGAGAGAATGGAAAATCGATATGTGGAACTAAAATCCCTCAATTTGAAGAATATTTAAAAACTATCTTCCAAGTCCATATCAGACACATCAACAATATGTAAGTTTACTTGGTTTTATAATAATTAGAAAAAATTATACTATAATTACTCATCTCGGTGGCGATAGTTTCGAGTTGAGCTAAACTGCTGAGGACGAGGAGATCGAGGCTCAAATCTCGCTCGGGTGAACTGGGGGTTGCTTTTCCTAGATGATTTCCCATTCTTCCTCCACGCAAATGCGGGTCCACTTCCTCTATATCCAACCTTCCCAATTA
The DNA here is from genome assembly GCA_902155825.1 of Timema genevievae. Classification (NCBI taxonomy): domain Eukaryota; kingdom Metazoa; phylum Arthropoda; class Insecta; order Phasmatodea; family Timematidae; genus Timema; species Timema genevievae. The sequence goes on along the minus strand of CABFWO010000222.1, from coordinate 98,009 downwards.
CCTAACCCATTAGCGCAATTAAGCGTATAATTCGAACGGGTAGTAAGAAGCGGTGCTAAGTGTATTATACTGTAATTCTAAGGGACAGCATTGTTGGTATGTATTATTATTATTATTATTATTGTTATTATTATTATTTGCCTATGTTTTTCGACTTCTTCATTAGCAGAGCCTATATTTTGATGACATGTCATCTCTGTTTTGGTGCATCCCATGTGTACATACATTTTGGTTCGAGATCCACTGGCGGTGGAAACCCTTTCTGTAGGTGATTATTTGGCCATATTTTGTCATTTTTGATTTGGGTATACTCACTTTGGAGTCACTTTTAGGTTATTTAAGTTGAATAAGTATAGCTTTAAATACTAATGATATTTTAAAAATGCATAAATATTCAAACAAATATTTTTTTTCACAACACAGTGACTGTCGTAATGATAAGATAATGTAGGCCATGAACTTTGTATCCTCTTTGCTTGTTTGGTTGTAAAATACACATTCCTGGTGAAACTGGAACTAGGCTGGAGAGGGTTGCGTTGAGGGGGTAGCTATTACTTCTTAAGCAGGTACTTACTTGTAAATCAATGTTATATATCCCACATAACGTAGTTGTTAAAGGATGTTCATGGCATTGTGTCTTTTTTAGTTTCTATTTGTAAAGTGCGTGTTTAGTTTAACAATGGTCATTCAACACGAGTTTTTTTGTTTGTAAATCTGAAGTAATTTAAGTAATTTTTGTTATAACTTTTAGGTAATTTAAGTTCTCATAAAATTTAATTTTGTGTTGTCTTTATTTTTACTAATATTTCTCTTAAAAATATAGTGTGTTTAAGAGACGGAAATAAGTTTATACATTTTCCGCCAGTTTTAGCAGATTTTAAAGCTAGATTAAAATCTATGAAATATAGCTCCGTGCTTGTGAAGGTATGCAGCTACCATGCTCCCTGTAGCCTGGAGACCACAAACACAAGTGTTCTGTAGGGAGCTGAGGCTCCATACCTTGTCAGATGAAGTAGAGAGATGAGGTGCAGGCAGGTCTCCTGTCAGCCATACATCACTGACACGATGTAGCTGTGTACTGCTTGGAAGGAAAGAGGTACACTCCATTACAATTACTCTCGGACTCTTGCAGTGACCGAAAACGGAAAATTGGTCTTGAGATGGGACGTACGCCTTCTAAGCGCGTGTTGAGTTCGTTCGTCACAAGAGTGGTGGTAGCCGACAGATACCAGAAGTGGCACATAGCAGTTGGGCCACGGGACCCCTTGTCTCAAAAGTTCAAAGATTAGTTGGGCCACGATCATTGATCAGGAGGATTATCACCATAGCTTAGTTGGGCCACGGTTACTGAATTTATAAACTATCTTAAATCTAGAACAGACACAACACCCAACCCTCTACCGTTAATTCATCAATGTGAAAGGGGACATTCTCATTTCACCATTTATAAATTTTTCGGCCATGACGGGAATCGGACCCGGGAACCTTAGCTAAGTATACAAACGCACTACCGACTGAGTTAAGGTGTCGGATGCTATATTGTCACAATATTAGTTTTTTTTACTATCCTGAAGTTTTTTATAAATATTATTATTATTAAAAACATCTACAGCTCAGGCTATTTAGTTTATTTACAAAAAAAAAAAAGGGGGGGGGGTCAGTAGGAATCTTTCTGCAAAGATGGAGATTGAAAAAAATTACATTAAAAATATATTTATCTATAAAAGAACAAGTTTATTAAATGCAAATTAATGCCACCCAGGTGCAAATAGTAGAGTGAGTGTTTATATCTGTCAGAGTAAGAGGGGAAGTGCTATCATCAGATAAACAGTGGCCTCAAAAAGCGAACTATTTATTTTTCCTTCCGTCACTTTCAATTGTATACATTGGCGTCTAAGTGTGATAGTGTTGAAAAAGCTCAAGTGAGTCAAGTTAAGCTGGAACCCGCTTTGCAAAATAGCTTCGAATTCACCAAGTAGACAACGCCGTTGATGGTTCCTCTATTCTTGACGATAAAGCAGCACTACACAAGAAAAATCACTCTAGCTCAATGGTTTTTAAACCTATTTTCTTGCGTTTTGACACCTTCATCCGTAATCACTAATCTCAAAGATACCATAATAGTTTAGTTTTTTTAAATTACCAAATTAATTAAAACCTCCCTACTCATACTGCCGCCTTTTAAATACTAATTACTTAACTAAAGTATGTCAATAAAACATTTATTTAGGCATAGCTACCCATTTAATGTCAAGTTACACAAATACTTGCTTCGGTGATTGAATTGGCTAAGGTATCGCTCTCGCAATAGTTAAGTTTACTGATGATGGGGAGATTGGGGTTCTAATCTTGGTTGGGTGTATTGAGGTTAGTTTTTCCTTAGTAGTTTTTCACTCTCCCTCCATGCAAATTCGGGTAAACTTCCTTTGAATTAAGCCTTCCTCCTCCCTAACACATTAGCGCAATAAGTACATACGCGCATAGCCCGAACGGTTAGTAAGACCCGTTGCTAAAAATTAGCAATTGTTACAAAAATCAGTACAAACATTTCAGCCTAGCAAAATTTTTTGAGCGATAAAATCTCGTATCACAATCCTTATGAGGGTTAATAAAACCGTCGGTCTGATGTCAATTGTGGCATTTAAAAGAACCCTGGAAGGTATGTTAAAACACCTTTCCCGGTAAAATTGGTAAGTCCTTTCACTCTCGCTCATAGAAATTCTCGTGTGCTGATATAATCAGTCGGTTCAGGATGTGCACTCAAATAAATACAAATAAATAGTAAAAATTTTACAAATTTATTGTATTAGGTAGAATGTTTTTGCAGCTTTGGCATAAAAAGTGAGTATTAAAATTTTAATTAAAACATACGACACAACAAATTTAACTATTAATAACAAATGATAACCTTAGAGCGTGTTTGGAATAACTTTTGCTTTAGGGCTCGAACTAGGTTCTCTTTGAGAACACACAAAAAAAAGGCCACCCACTTTTGTGGCCGCGTGGTCTAACGCGCTACTCTCACAGTAGACTAGACTGCCGATGACGGAGAGATCGAGGTTCAAATCTCGGTAGGGTGTACCGAGGGTGTTTTTGCATGAATGGTTTTCCACTTTCTTTCCACGCAAATACTGATACACGTCCTCTAAAATATAACCTTCCTAGTATCTAAAACCACTAGCGCAATTAGGCTAGTACTCTACATAACCGTAAAACCCGAAAGGGTAGTAAGACGCGGTGATAAAAAAATAAATAAAAAAGGCCACCACTATTAAATTGTTTGTGCATGCTTGTGCCTCTAATAAGTACTAATAATTAAGTCGCGTACACCAGTTTGAAAACCATTTAGCTAAAAAAAAGTACAATTTAATCTTATCAAAATAATCTTGGTTTTTGTTATGTCAAGAGTGGAAAATGAGGATGAACCTTTTAGAAACAATAAACGATATTAAAAGTTTAATTTATTAAAATTGTTACGCAAGTACCAGTATTTGTTATTAGCTCACCGGTGGATACGCGGACGAAAGCGTTTTACTATAGTTTTTCCTGGTTTGTCAGTGCTGGGGAGGTTGGGGTTCGAATTCCAACCGGATGGGCCGGAAGGATTTTTTTTTTACTAAATTTCTTTCTGTCCTTTCTCCACGAAAATTAGGGTACATATAATATAAATTTTATTTTATTCACCCCTACTTATAAGTGTAAATATAAAGTTTAGGCAGTTAGTAAGACGTGGTCAGCTAATATTTTCAAGGATGACCGAGCAGGCCCGCAGAGAAGTCGTGCTATGCGTGACACCTATAATCAGGCGCACACTATGGTGTATGGCTCTGCCAATTCGATTCGAACGGACAGGTGTGCCTCGATTTAAAAAATACACTTACCAAGCCGGTAGGATGCAATACTGGCAAGTATCCATTTACATAAAAAAATAAGTACCAAACCGATACGGTGCAATACCAACAAGTATCCGTCTACATAAAAACTTGTCCGAGCCAGTACGATGCGATACGGCCAAATGTCCGTCTAAATAAAAAAAACGTTCGAGCCAGTACGATGCGATACGGCCAAATGTCCGTCTAAATAAAAAATCGTCCGAGCCAGTACGATGCGATACGGCCAAGTGTACTTCCCCCTACGAAACAGGTTTACATTGTATTTAAAACTGAGTGTATACGTCTCACGCACAACGGAGCAACATTCTACCCGTTCTGGCCAGTCGTAGGAATGTTGTTCCCTCCGTCGAGGAGTTATGTGGCGCGCGATATTGTTACAGGCTCGGGCTAAAATGGCTACACACAACTCCTCTCTGTAATGGGAAATGCCCCCGCGAAATTACGAGGAGTGGGTGTTTGGTGGTTCTAATATTAGGCTGTATTAAACATCCGGGAAATATAGTCTAATTTAATGGAAGGTACCACCACCCATTCCGTGTGTTGTTAGTTTCAACACGCCACATTATGAGAGCAATTTGAGACAATTTTGAGATAATTGCTAAACTCTCTAGGTTTATAAGTTCATAATACGGATAAAAGTGTCAAAAAAAGCATTTAGGATGCTCTAAGCCAGTGTGGTACAACAGACGGGCCGTGGGACTAATGCGGCTCGCGCTCACTGAAAATATTGTCCTCACAGTACCCCGAAAACTGGCCCCGTGGTGTAGTGGTCAGTGCACCTGGCTACGAGTTTAGGAGTCCCGGTATCGGTTCTGGGCTGGTACCTTGGGTATTTTTCCCGAAAGAGGAATAACCCCAATGATCTCGAGGGTTTGGTTTATTAGGCATAAATTAGGTTTAAGTGTTTCCACTGGTTCCACACTCTAATATTCACCATCACCATCACATCGGGATTACAGACTAAATAAAATTTTAATTTTAAACTTTTTTTTCACAATATTACCGATTATAAGAGATCAAGGTATATTCAAATATCATTTGAAAGTACTTTATATATTTCCAAGCTTATAAAACTTAAATATGGAATTTTAATGATGTACTTTTCTTATTCGATCAACGTTGACGCGAGCTCAACCAATTGATTGCGATCAACCAGTTGCCGACCTCTGCTTTGAGCCCTCCCATGTGACAGCAAATTGTCTTGAATATAACTCAAAATACAATTTTGTAGTGTGTGTGTTTAAAAAAAAATCCATCATGAAAAACATATTTAGCTCTTAGATAATAAAAACGGACGTTTAGACAGACTGTTCTTTTAGTAAATTCACTTTTGTCTTCTTTCCAAGATCTACCCACCTTTGATGAATATTGAAATCAACATCAAACATCTACTCAAAATGTTCTCTGAACGAAATTATATTACATACTACACATTCCAGGCAAGTCATGTTAATAACCCTTAAAGCCAACAGGGATGACAGAAATGTTAGTAGCCCTTATAACCTACAGGGATGACAGAATTGTTAATAACCCTTACAACTTACGAGGATGACAGAAAGGTGAATACCCTTACAACTTAAAGGGATGGCAGAGTTGTTAATAACAAACGGCCACTTTTGGCCCTGCAGTCATTGTGTCGTAGAATTAAATCAATTATAATTTTATTTGTATGGCAGATGAAACTAAATGTTTATTCAATACTCAATGCCAACACTGAAATACTTCGTCAAAGTATATATGAAGGCTGCTAATGAATTCATTGAATCCGATAAACACCGGGTGTTTTTGAAAGAGTGCTGCATTCTACTATACGACGACTGCAGACTTTAAATTACGTTAAATATTGTCATTTTGAACATTTCCTATAATGCTAAGCAGTTCTACATTACTGGATACTAACGTGACTATATCTCGAAAACAAGGTCAAATGGGACACATGTTTGTATGAAATGTTTTCATTGTTTTTGTGTATCTTGTTCACCGCTGAAATGTGTCTCACATATTACGATAAACCCTGTATATTTTAATTTGACTACCCCTGTGTCTTTCTATATTTTCGCATGTGTTAAACATGTGTCCGCTATTAGACCTGTCAGAGGTAATTGTTTACATATTACGTGTTGAGGTAGCCCCAACAGTTATTTTAACATAACATGGCTCCCCTTGAAGACGTTCATAAAACTCTCGTTGGGATGATAGGTGTTAAATAATTGCTAAACAACTCGTGTAAGTAAATATGAAGTTCTTTGATGTGGGAGATAGATACTCTTTTTATCTTACACAAAGATCCTTCTTCATTTATTAAAAATAAATGGTTTATCATTTACCTATTTTTATCAACAGGCAATAACTCGTAGCTTAAAAACAAGGGCTCCGATCCATCTAGTCTGGTTTGCTAAGGATGAGGAAGCTGGGGTTCAAGTCTCGGTTGAGTTTACTGAGTTTTATCCATAACCTTCTGTGACTGGCGTTGTTGCATTTTCGCAAAAACTGAAGGAAGAAAAAATAGGTAACTAGTTGGAATCCCCTCCAAATATTCTATAATTCCTGATACGTAGTATGATTGTCATCAGATTTTTAAAAAAGTGTGTATTTTCTGAGATACGGGAGTTTTAACTGGCGCAGGAATGCTGTGAATAAGAACGGCGCTAGTCGTGATGTCATACGCCTGGCTTATTACCTCCGTATGCTTACATTACATAGTTTGTGCAAGTTCTATCACGTTGCTTTAGTTTGCTGTAGCTGTTATTCATGTGTGGTCGCTATTATACATACAAATACGAATTGAAGGAAGGAACTCCAGGAAGAAAAATCTGTTTTCAACAAAAATATGAGTAAAGCTGCAGCAAAAGATTGATAAAGAAAGTATGAGTGAATGAAATAATGTAATAAAATAAAATAATACAATAATAATGTAGAAATAAGTAATCAGTAATTTTGTAATGCTGTAAAAATATAAAATAATGCCTTATAATATTTTTTTCTAATAATATACTATGTTTTTGTTACAGTTTAACATTATTGTATTTTTTTTAAATAAAAGTTACAAAAATATATTATTCAAATATTTATTTAATAATGTTGCTTCAATAATAATGTTATGTATTAAACTATGTGTTTTTGAATATTATTTAGAACATCATAGGATTTTGCAAAAATACAACGGTGCCAGTCCTCATGTAATTTTTTTAGCACCAGTTCCCGAAGGTTAAACGGTATTACACTCTCTTTCTATACAAACGCGGGTACATTTCGTTTCAAATTCTAGATTTTTCATCCCTATTCAATTAGTTTAGAAATTCGAATAGGCCAAACAAGTAAAAAGACGTGGAGAGTCCCAAAAAATGTTGAGGTAAACTTCTTAGAATATTTATCAAACAACCTTTACACAAATGTAGGTACATTTTCTCTTAATCATACCTTCCTCGTTACTGTAGGTTCACACGTCAGCAAAAATTTATAAGTGAAAAACTGTGTCAAATTATTTTGGACTAGTAGATCAATTTTCAGCTTTGTTAACGGCTCTTCCTGAAAAATCTGTGCGGTAACACCAATCAAATTTAAAAACCAACCGACCCAATCAGTGAGCATGCGCATAAACCAACCGACTCATTACGCGCATGCACTTACAAAGCTATCTACAAGAAGACAATTACATCCGATGTTGTGAAGGACGTTGGATACCTATGACGTCATGGAGGATAGGATTTCCCATGTTAGTGAATTTACGTTTTATTCAACAAGTTTTAAATATATAACGTTGAAACGAATAACATAAATTCTTAAATAATTCTAAAAATAGTCCTACACTGACACAAAATTATTATTTTTATCTTAAAGCAGCTTTTTTGTAAACGTATTTTTAGTAAATCATCCACAGCTTAGGTTATTAGGCTTTGTCATCAAAATGTCCTGTAGGAGTCTTCCTACCAGGATGTGGATTAAAAAAAATAGGTAGTAGCATACGTCTATCTATAATAAGAAACAATAAATATGTATATTTAAAAAGAAAGTCAATGATTTCAAGAATCAAAATATATAGTTACTGTGTAAACTCCTTGGAGGAAGAGTTATCAGTAGATAAGCTAGAGGCTCCACAGGGTGAACTGCTCATTTTCCTCCCTCTCTTTCTATTTCGTACATTGGTGTCTAAGTGGGGTAGTAATCAGAGTTATTAGATGCGTCAAGTCATGATGCAACCCGCTTTGCAAAATAGCTTCTAAATCTCCAAGTAGGCAACGTCGTTAAATGATTCGAAATAACTCATTAAATGAAAAACGTACGTGTCATTCTTATTCTGTGTTGATTTGTTTCAACACAAAATAAAATTATAGTAAACCATACGTCGTGACTTATTAAGAAAGATTTGTTTATACACTAGAACACTATATATATTTATAATCAACTGTTTTTAATTTGCGTTGCAAAGCATAATGGGTCAACATATATCTTCTCTAGCATGTGTATTGTTGCGCCGTTCAGATAGATTCTGCTCCAAATTTTCGCCCCCCATGTGAACTAAGCCTTACTGTAAATATGCAGATACCATCAATGGTGTAGTAAAACGCGACGCAAGTGATAGAAAATAGTCATAAAAATATACTGAAGGTTTTAAAAGTCAAAATACTCAAATGAAAGCCTACAATAAATATTGAGTTAACTCGTATTTCGTGAAGATATTCTCAAGACAGTTGATTTATTTGTGTGTTTAAACTTAAATCATCACTTTCCACATGAATATCATTCAAGACTACTTTAAAACTAAGGATTTTTTTTAAATGCTATAATAAATAAATAATCATACAGTGTGTGGATTTAAAACTACAACTCGGTGAAATAAGTCCAAGCAAACGATACTAACTCAAGACTGGCGGGACTCTTTGACATTTTCGACAAAGATAAAAATATCTCGAAATATCTCTTGAAGGTTAATAGACATATCATCAAAAAGGCATCCAGAATATGTCACGTTTATTTATGTAGTCACGTGATAAAAGAAACATGAACCTCACATACACAAAATAAAATGGATTTAAACAAAAGAGTCTTTAATGTGGCTGGTAATTAAATAACATAATGAACATTCTTATTTCCCAGTATAAAGAATGATTGATGTTATATTCTTACAAAGAATAATTAAGCTCACTAGCTGACTAAAGCTGCTCTATTAATTAAAATGAAATCCGCTTCGGTGGCCGCATGGTCTAACGCGCTACTCTCATATTAAATTAGACTATCAATGACGAGGAGATCAAGTTTAGAATCTCGCTCGAGTATACTGAGGGCGGTTCTTCAAAATGGTTTTCCATGGTTCCTCCACGCATATGCGGGTACACTTCCTATAAATATGACATTCTCACCCCTAATACCATTAACGTAATTAATACATAATCGTACAACCCGAATGGGTAGTAAGAAGAGGTGATATAAATATCTTTAGGTTACGGATATAGACGTAAAAATATCATATTCGTAGACTTGATAAAATGAAACCTGGACACGAGCAAGATTCCCATGTCCACGTGTCATTTTTCAAATTTACGAAAACGTTTATTATGTTTTTTTTGTTTTATTAATTTTCTTTCCAAACGATTTTTTTTAACTTATGACTTCAATTTCATCTAACCTGTCTACAGTCGAAATAAAACATCGCCATTTGACCTTTCCCAACTCGTGGCTGCGTATGACTGTAGGGCTATTACATTCGTGCAGGTAATTGCTTATAAATTGTTTATAGTTACTTTCCATATCGGATGTAAAGTCTACCCATTCAATCTCCGGTTTTTGTTGTGAGAATATCTAACACAAGTTCTATGAACCCTGTCTTAAGCAGGGCTGCCATACGAGCAATTTGTGCGATTTCATACAAGATTGTCGCACGCGACTTGTTTGATTCGTCACGATACCTTTTGGTTTAATAAACTAGGAAATAAATTTCCTTCGTCGAACATTGTTTAATTTGACTAAATAACTCGTATAAATAGTTTAAAAAATCTAAAATTCGTGGAACAATATAATTTGTATATTACTTCTCGTGTGTAACAATTTTATTTTTCTCACTGCATCTTACCTTTTTTTCTTAGCGCTGCGTCTTACTACCCGTTCGGATCGTACACATATATATTAATCACGCTTATTATTATTATTATTATTATTATTATTATTATTATTATTATTATTATTATTACCAAGTACTATGCCCTACTACCCGTTAGGATTATACGCTTAAGTATTAATTACGCTAATGGGTTAGGAATTGGGAAGGTTTAATTTAGAGGAAGTGGATACGAATTTGCGTAGAAGTATAGTGGAAAGTCATTTAGGGAAAACGACCCCCAGTTCATCCGACAGAGATTCGCACCTCGATCTCCCCGTGTTCGGCAGTCTTGCTCAACACGAAACAAGCGCGTTAGCTAACTACTCCACCGAGGCGGGTAATCACGACAATGTGTTAGGGATGAGGAATGTTTAATTTTAGAGGAACTGTACCCACATTCACACGGAGAAAGAGTGGAAAGCCATTTAAGGAAATCCTCCCTCTGTACAGCCAACCGGGATTAAAACTTCGATCTCTCCGTCATCAGAAGTCCGATCTATTGTGACAGTGACGCCTCTAAACCATTCAACCACCGAAGCGGGTCCACTACTTGCTAATCGTCCGGGATATATTAATTTTAATTACTCTATTGGGTTAGGGATGAATGAGCTAAAATGTAAAGGAAAGGTAATTGCGTGATGGAAGAGTGGAGAATAATTTAAGAGGATTAGAACCACAACTTTCATATCATGGGAAAAGCAGAATAAATGAGTCTGACATCTAGTAAGCGTGCCCACCGATACAAACATTTGGAACAATTAAAGTGCCCACGAGGCGGTCTGTTCTTGTTATTATTATTATTATTATTATTATTATTATTATTATTATTATTATTAGCACCACGTCTTACTATACGTTCGGGTTATACTCACTTACGCTAATGTGTAATGGTAGGGTGATTGTGAGATTGAAATGGAGGACCTACAGTTTAACGTGGGATCCAAACCACGGTGGAGGCCTAGCATTCCTCACATTCACAAGTTGTGATTAATACACGTCTTATGTTCTTGTTAAGTTTACCTGGGATGTAGAAGTTGAGATTCGAATCCCAGACAGTTATATACTGAATTAACCCCCCTTTAACCCCCACCACACCTCCCGTTAGATAGTTTCCCACTCTCTCTCTTCACGTAAATGCGGTTACATTTTCTTTTTTTATTCTACCTTCCTTATCCCTACGCCATTTGTATAAATATGTTGATAACCGGGATGGCTAGCAGAACGAGATGCACGGATAAAAGAACGGGCACTACACTGTTGATCCAGATAAGTCGTTGTAGGTAGTAACCCGCTTTGCTCGTTGGGGGCTCCGCCCCCAAACCCCCAGTGTGTTTTCTTTGCAAGTGGATGTAAACCAATGTAATTCCAGCGTTGTTTTGAATGTAAAAACTTAAAGTTACCGGTATGGTATGTATTGTATATACCACACCGACTTTAAAGTTGCTACACCATTTTGATGACCTGGTGGTCTAGGGGTAAGGTATCAGACTTCTGTGCTGAGGGTCCGGGGTTCAATCCTCGGTCCCGCCACAGATTTATCTGATTGCCAAACCCTTCCTTCACCTCTGTCAAGAAGTGTATTAAACACAACTTGTTAATGTGAGGAATGCCAGGCCTCCACCGTGGTTCGGATTCCACGTTAAACTGTAGGTCCTCCATTTCATCTCACAATCACCCTACCATTACACATTAGCGTAAGTGCGTATGACCCAAACGGGTAGTAAGACGCGGTGCTAATAATAATACACCATTTTGAATTTTTTTGGGGGGTTAAATCTTTATTTTTTTTACTTTTTGTAATGTTCCTGTTGTTTACAGGCTAGAAGCTATAAGTTTGTTAAATTTCAAGTTTCTAGCTCATCTGGAAGTGGGTGAACATAAATGTCAGCGGGAGAGAGAGAGTCAGCCATGTGGTTTTATAGTAGTATAATAACATTCATCGTTGTTATTGCCACTTGGAAAATTGTCATGAATTAAAAATGATTTACAGCATCCGTTTGAGTTTTACTCTATTAAAGATTGTGATCAATATATTGTTATAGTACCAACCATTCAAAGTAATCAATCAAACAAGATATATGAATATAGGGACTATGAAACTAGTTAATTATGTATACCAAGTTTGTTTTAAATCTTCAAATTAGTTTTGTGTCTTTTAGCATCGCGTCTCTTTACCCGTTAGAACTATACGTACAGGTACTAATTACGATAGTGTGTTATGAATGGGAAAGATTGACTTTATAAGTTGTGTAACCGCATTTACGCGGAAGAGAGAGTGGAAATCCGCTCTCTGTACATCCGGCCGGGATTTGAACTCCGATTCTCGCCATTGGCAGGCTAGTCTATTGTGGGGATGACGCCTTAGACCAGGGGTTGGCAACCTTTTAAGCCTCGATCGATATTTACATTTATCAAAGGTCCCGCGATCATCCTTCATTTCTTCACTATCTTTATTTGTTTCTATACATCTTGTATTTATTCATTAAATTCAATATTTCCTCCAATACTACCTTTATATAAAACACAGAAAATAAATAAAATATACACTCCATATAAACTGAAAGGTAGCGGTCTTACCTTAACGGATTACACTATGGAACTATCTTATAAGCTGTACCATAGTGGAATAATGCAAGGTAAGCTTGTCTTTTCGTGACGATGTAGTTTTCTTACGCGATTGACTGAAAATTGCTGTGAGATTGACCTGTTGCCGATCCCTGCCTTAAGAACAAGAAAGCTGAGCAAGCCATTGTACCCCAAGGAGATTTGAATATCAAGAGGTTAAGCAAGCCATTGTAGGCCAAGGAGGTTTGAAGAACAATAAGATTAAGCTAGCCATTTTGCACCAAGGAGGTTTGAAGAACAAGAAGTTTAAGCTAGCCATTTTTCACCAAGGAGGTTTGAAGAACAAGCAGCGTAAGCATGCCATTCTGCGTCAAAGAGGTTTGAAGATCAAGAAGGTTAAGCAAGCCATTGTGCGTCAAATAGGTTTGAAGAACAAGCAGTTTAAGCATGCCATTTTGCGACAAGGAGGTTTGAAGATCAAAAAAGTTAGGGAAGCAATTGTGCACCAAAGAGGTTTGAATAACAAGCAGTTTAAGCATGCCATTTTGCGACAAGGAGGTTTGAAGATCAAAAACGTTAGGGAAGCAATTGTGCACCAAAGATGTTTGAAGAACAAGCAGTTTAAGCAAGCCATTGTGCGCCAAAGAGATTTGAAGAACAAGCAGTTTAAGCATGCCATTGTGCGACAAGGAGGTTTGAAGATCAAAAAAGTTAGGGAAGCAATTGTGCACCAAGGAGGTTTGAAGAATTGGAAAGCCGAGCAAGTCATTGTCCACCAAAGAGGTTTGAAGGTCAAGAAGTTTAAGAAAGTCACCATACACCAAGAAGCTTTGAAGATCAAGAATAATTTGTACATCACTGCGCAGCAAGGAGCTTTGAAGATCAAGAATTCGCTGCGCACCAAGGAGGGTTTGAAATGTGGAGATTAAAGGAGGGACTTGAGAACTATTATCAGATCGTACTCCCAAGAGCGGAGATTTCCTAACTGCGCTCGCCGTAGAGAGGTCGTTGATCTTAGACAATACGATGAGTCGGGTGGCGCGGCACATGTGACCAAACAATGAAGATCAGGCCCGCGGGGTGACCACGTGGCCATCTGACACGTGGAGGAGAATAGAGGGAAGTCGGATCGATGTGGCACAAGTCACCCACCCCTCACTGTTCCTTCAAGTAGGCCACCGAGCCCGGTCGTCGGTTCGGTTCCACTCGATGGCCCCGTGGTTAATGCGCGTAGTCGTTCATCGCTGAGTTATGGCTCAGCTTGTCAGTTCTCACACTTGGCTGAGCGGTTCCCTGTTCGATCTACTACTGAGGGGGTGGATGGAAATTGGTGTTATATATAGGATGGAACCATATATATTTATATATATTACACCTTTTTCGTTTTTGATTTTTAGCACTGCGTCTTACTACCCATTCAGACTATTTATAGGCTATATTTATACTTCTAGAGTAGGTATAAGTAGAATAAAATTAAGATGAAATGCACCCGCATTTATGTGGAGTGAGAGTGGGAAGCCATTTAGGAAAAAAAACACCTTAGTACACTCTGCCAACAGCAAGCCAGAGTAGATAACTCTGGTAGTTATTTCTTTCGCTCAACGATGGGGAAATTAACAATGTGTATTATTAAAAAATAAATTATGTTATTTGATAACAAACAACTCAGTTTATAGGAATTTAGCGTCTAGCCCGAATGGGTAGTAATACGTGGTGCTAAATAAAAAAATATATAGTAATTTGATATTAATATTTACATTAAGAAATTATAACATTTATACAAATTACTTTTTATCATACCAGCCTTTATTTTTATTTTTAAAAATGATGCTAAAATGACACTTGAACTTGGAAATCGAACCAGAAACCTTTGGAAATCTTAGTGTTGAGGCATTGTTCGATTCCCGTGTTAAGGTATAATTTTTTTATTATATTTATAACTATGATATCATTGTAAATTGTTTGTGAATAGCACACAATCTGTACCAAATTCAATACATAGTTTTATTTTTTACTTTTTCATATGTAGAGAAAATATTGTGATCAGGAACATTTTCTACCTTAAGATTATGATGAATCTTTACGATGTATGTATTCCAAAACCCAAAAAAGGTAATCTTATAGCTCTGCCTGTCTGTACATGGTCTAGATCCAAAATGGTATTATGAATTTTGTTCAAATTTGATATTTAAATGTTATATAGCTATACATAGAGACTTTTTTGATTTTGACCTTAACCCTTAAATTGAGGGTATTTCACTGATGATGGCTTTTTGAAAATTTCAGATTTTTATAAAATCTCTTTCACGATTTAGTTTAAAGTGTATATTTGGGGAGCGTTTGACATTAAAATAAAAATGTATACTTGTTTCTTGAAGAAAATATTGTTTAAGGGTAGCTAACTGAAGTTTGATTTTTGAAAATTTGAAATACTTCAAAAATTCCTTTAACGATTTTGTTCAAAGCTAGCTGGGGAATGTTTTGCATGATAAATAAGAGTATATTTGTATGTTTATAAATATAATGATTTAAGGTTAATTTACTGCTGACTTATTTTGGAAAATTTAAAATAAAAAATGCTTTAACAATTTTGTTGAAAACAAAAATAATAAAGGGGAAATAAGGAAGGAGATTCTTTGAGAAGTGGCCTTGTAATATGAGGGGAGTATGCTCTCCAGTGTGGTGGGGAAGAAGACGGCGGCATTGTTGTGTCGGATGTTGCGCGTGTGGCTTACTTCCCAGGGACAACCATCACTATCCAGTCCGGTTCCTAATGGTGTACTAGTCGTCCGAATCAAATCTTAAGTACAATAATCAATAACCAGAATCAAATCCTTTAAAAATCAATCATCAGTAAAAAATAATATTTATTAGAAAAACTAAAAGCCTATATATAATTATGTATTCTTAAAAAACTTAGCAGATACCCATGATCAAATTGTTAGAGCCATTTTTAAAAATGTTCACATTACAAAAAAAAAAGTAATTTGTAAACAGCCTAACCTTAAAAAATATATGATTAAAAAGTAGGCTATATAGTTTTATTTGCTATGCCAAACACTCACCAGATAGACATTTTAAACAAAATCGTTGGAACCATTCTTAAATAATCAAATTTTCAAATATTTATCATTTGTAAGCTATCCTTTACGAATTTTTACCCAAAAAACCAAGTAAGTATACAGCTTTATTTTGGAAGCTCCAATACTTCCTTAGATATGTCAATTTTAATCAAAATCGTTAGAAACATTTTCGAAAAATTTAAAATAAAAAAAAATCACTCATCAATAAATACGCCTAATTTAAGGTATAAAGTTAACATTAAAAAAAGTCTCAGTATTTAAACTAATATCTAGATAGCAAATTAAACAAAATTCATCAAACCTGTTCAGATCTGTGGCCAGGGACAGACAGAATTGTAGAAACTACTTTTTTTTTTTTGTTCGGACACATATAAAACGTATAGATTCATAATATATTTTCTAAGTAAAAAATGTTCACGATTACAATACTTTATCTTTAGACGATAAACTAATGAATTAAAATAAGTCAAGATTCATTCGAATAATGGCTTGGTTCTAAATGGTCATGTTCCTTCAAATAAGTTCATAGAGTCATACTTAAATCGGTCAGCTAGTACCTCGGCCGTTAATGTTCTTTCCCCCCTCTTTCCCCTTCCTTCCCAGATTCCGCTGAAAATCTCTCCCTTCGCCTGTCCCATGTGAGCTTGAGTATACGTCTTCTTTACCGCTCATCGAACGTGAGATAAAGCTGTGTAAAGTCAATTCGCCACCGGAGTGGTGGTAATTGACAGCTAAGAAAAATTACCATATCCAATTTCATGTATCCATTCGCCAAACAATATGATCTATAAGACCACATGTTGAGTTACTGTCACTTGTGGCAGTCAAAACTTTTCACAGCCAACAATTTGTTTTCAGTTATGTATTTCTTTTAACCGATTTTACATTATTAAAACACGAATTTATGAAAATAACTTTTTGAACGTTTATTTTTCTGTGAAAGCAGCGCCTATGGTTCAATTAAAAATGCTTTACAACCGAGAGCTTCTAAAAGGCTGCGTTCTCTTCACAAATTTAAGATGACGATCTTCATTTGTGTTCACGCGTTTGTGATTACAAAATAAAAACGTTTTATTTTAAAACTAATATTTTGTATGATTCTTTCTCTAAGTTAACAAAAACATATTTATTTATTTTGGTGGCCTGTTATAAGAAGATACAAGTGTGGATATGATAATTTTTAATTTAATACTTCATGCGCTTTAATATCGCTTGTTGCTATATATATATATATATATTAGAGAGAGAGAGAGAGAGAGAGAGAGTACAGCATCTTAGTATCCGTTCGGGTTATACGCTTATGTCCTAATTAAGCTAATGGCTTTAGATATTATGAGATTATTAAGAGGAAGTGTAACCACATTTGCGTGGAAGGAGAGTAGATAACCATTTTGGAAAAACCACCCTTAATAGACCCGACCGAAATTCGAAACTCAATATCCCTGTCATCGGCAGTCTAGTATATTTCGAGAGTAGCACCTTAGACCATGTGGCCACTGAGGTGGGTCTCAAATATAATTCTTCTTCAACTTTGTATCCCTTAAGTTGTTAGTGTTTAATGCCAGCTATACACTTCTATAATCTACATAAAAAATAAATTACATCCTAAATAATAAGTTTTAAATGAGAAATATATGTATATTAGACTGTACGTAGCTCGTTTCAGTGGCCGCATGGTATAAGGCGTCTCTCTGACAGTATGACGGGAAGATATAGGTTTGAATCCTAGTTAGGTGTTTCGAAGGGGATTTTTTAAGGAATTTTCCACTCTCCCTTCACAAAAATGTAGTTTCACGCCCTCTAAATTCAACCTTTCTCATCCCCAAGACATTAGTGTAATTAGTATGCATGCGTATAGCCCGGACGGGTAGTAATACGTAGTGCTAAAATGTGAAAAAAAAGTTAAACGTTAAATTAATGTTCTAGATTTAGGTTTTGTTTGTTAATTTTTCCCCCTAAAATTATATCGGGTATGAATCATAAATAAGAAGTATTGGAACTACAAAACAAATAGTCTATCAACTAGAATTCGAATTATAAAAAAAAAAAAAATGATCCGATGTTTTCTCGAATGCACAAATCTCAAATATTTTTAAGAATTCGAGATTTAGAGGATTCAAGAATTTGAGGATTTGTAATTCCCATCTAGGGTCTTAACACTACGTGGCTCTTTTACTTTCCTCGGATGAATGCTGTTGTTATTCCTTAAAATTCTTCCTCGTCAACTTGTCTCCTTGTCTGATTTAAGAGCCTAATATGCGCTAATGGCACCAAAGATATAGTACTAATGATGATATTTGACAACTAATATTTTGCCGTATCTCTGGCGCTAGTAGTTTTGGTCGTTGTATCCGGCTCAGTAAACCTCCAAGACAGAAACACAAACAGCGCCCAGTGCGGAGGTTTCAGATAGCGTTCAAACAACGGAACTCCGGTCTGCGTATATCATTTGTTTCTGTCCCCCAGATAGCCATCTCGAGAGTAAATTCTTTAATGTAGGATGGACTAATGGAGGACGGGTTGGGGGGCCTGAAGTGACCCAGAAATACTAAGTCCATTTTTTCTCTCTCTCTGATTACTTTAATTTAATATCATGGTCCCATCAAATGGTTGTTTCAATTACAAATAGTTCACTTTAATTTATTTTTTTAAACATACATTGAAAAATGGCATCAGGACGTGGAAATCTATACTGTGTTTTAAACTGCTTTAGGGTTGTGGTCAGCGTAACTGGAGGGGGGAGTGGAGGCTCGTCACATGCTCGACCAATCCGTGAAGAGTAGCTGTCATAGCAACCGATGCACGTTGCCAGAGTTATTGACAGTCACTGAGTATGCTTGCATAGTAGTAACGCGCAAACTCCCGCTATGTGGCAACCATGCTCCCTACCCTAACCACCACGCGGATCATAAAGCAGTTTAAATCACAGTATAGTCGCTCTACTTCGGGACCTTTTGCTTGATGTTCAAACTTTCTACCCAATGAGATATCTATCCAAGATCGCATTGATTCCAAGGTCATAATTATATGTTGTAGGGCGAAAAATGCTCCCTTCGTTTTTTCAGGAAAATTTACCTTTTTGTGAAATTTTCAAATTTTTTTTGCCTGTAAAAATAAAAGTTCAGCTATTTAAATTAGTTATAATAAATCGATAACAGCGAATACAATTATCTTCTCATAGTCATATATCGACTACAGCGCTTGGTGGTTGAAAGTGTCACTGACGTCGGTTCTGCTACTGAACAGATATGGTTGGTTAGACTTTGTTGTTATAATAACATACTTAACTAATACAGTTCTTTACCTAGAATTCAATGATCTGAAAATTTTACTGAAAAATGTTCATCTATAATCACCATTATTTGCTTGGATTTTATTAAACTATATGAGAGTTCAGAGCAAATGCGGGAAGGTTGAACTTTAATTCAAATTGAGTTATTGCTGTCATATGTTATACAGTCATGAGAACCTTCTAATGCACTTTAAATTATGGCTAAAAAATATCTCTATCGTATTCAAACTAATTTAGAAAATATTATTTTCTGGTCTTATTATGTGATTTAAGATTTAGAAGTTGTCGTCCTGAAAAATATGTATATTGAGACTTTCTTTATATTTCCCATGCACTCTTTGATAGTTAAAATATTTCTTAGGCTGGGTTAAGTATTTGCTAATATCCTTTGCCAGCCTCTCCTAAAAACCCATCTTAATCCTTTCCGCTCGCCACCCAACCAACTATTTGACGGATTTATGTATATATGTAATAAGTTCTAGGTGCCGCCTCCTACAGCCCAGCCCTATCACCTAAACAGCCACTAATGCAAAAAAAAAATCTTACTAAAAATTTAATAGAAATGTTCATCTCTGCAGATATAATAAATTAATTACATTATAATTAGTATTAATGAAGTTACCGTTTGTCAAAGTTGACATAAAACTAATTTGAATGCCAATTTCTTAGACATGAATGAGCTTAGTTAAATTCATAACAAATTAAATATAGAGATTTTATTCCTTAGCCATCCTACAGACGCCACAGTGTGTGAGATAATAGACTGTATTACTCAATTGTTCCAAGAGACCTAGCCAGCCTACAGAAGTCACAGTGTGTTAGATAATATACTGTATTACTCAATTGTTCCAAGAGATCTAGCCAGCCTACAGAAGTCACAGTTGTGTGAGATAATGGACCGTATTACTCCAGTGTTCCAAGAGCTCTAGCCAGCCTACAGAAGCCACAGTGTGTGAGATAATGGACCGTATTACTCCAGTGTTCCAAAAGTTCTAGCCAGCCTACAGAAGCCACAGTGTGTGAGATAATAGACTGTATTACTCCATTGTTCCTAGAGATCCACCCATCCTACATAAGCCACAATGTGTGAGATAATGGAACGTATTACTCAAGTGTTCCAAGAGCTCTAGCCAGCCTACAGAAGCCACAGTTGTGTGAGATAATGGACCGTATTACTCCAGTGTTCCAAGAGCTCTAGCCAGCCTACAGAAGCCACAGTGTGTGAGATAATGGACCGTGATATCTACGCAGTCAGTGTGAACAATGGCCTGTATTACTCTAGTGTTTCAAGAGACTATTATTGCAAGGGAAAAGAGAGATTGCGTAAAGTTGCTCCTCCATCACAGCGGAGGCATCTTGACCCATATATTTCCCCACTATACCCCCCTCCCCACCACCCGGTCCTCCCTAAACCCTGCAAGACGCACTGGGGGTTATTTAACTCCACGAGAACGACCTTTTAACTTTATTCAATTTTTCAGGGCAAGATTATTTTTTTATATGTACATTATAATTCTATCATTATCTAACTTAATAACCAGCCCCATGGTGTAGTGTTCAGTCAGGTTCGATTCCAGGATGGTACCTTAAGTATTTTTCCCAAAGAGGAATAATCCCAACGGTCGCCAGAGTTTGATTAGTTAGTTTTAAGTATTTCCACAGGTTCCACACGCTCATACTCACTATCACCCTCACCTCAACTCATCGGGACATGGGAAGAGCCTCCACGGAAAGGATGTACTATTAGTACATTCGGGCGTCCTCTGGACAACGGTACATTTCTCCCAATATACGAATACAAACATATGTGGTTGAATCGATAGTGGTGTCAACCTGGGGTACGCGAATAAATCTTAAGGGGTACGTAAAATATATATAAATATATTATTTCATGATAAACACTAAATAGTCAGGGCCATATTTAGGTCTAGCCGCAAGTGATACGGACGTTAGTACATGCGATCTTGAAGCGCCATTTTGTTTCTCTTTTTCCCTTTCTTTCCTTTAAGCGATTCTTATCCAGATGGCTAGTTGAATATATATGATAGGAAATAAATACGGGACTATTCAGATATCCAGGTAGATAATCATACAAGTTATAGAAAGTGATAAGACAAGTATTTTCCACGAAATGAACTTGGGGGTCGGCACTACTAGATGTTAAATTTGGCCATGTATGCACTTGGGTGGTAGGCAGCCCATCGATCTTGAGCAAATAACAAAGGATTGTCGTGTCAAGCTATGATTAGTAAAAGGCATTGAATGTCCCTCTATGTTGACAGTCAGCAGTGCAATGTCCGCTCTTCTACGCTTGCACCGTCGTGTTTGTCAGGGGAGGGAATGGTGGGGATGCTTGTGTGGGTTTGCGTGGCGTGTTATATTTGTTGCCTACCACCCAGGCGCATACAGATCCAACTTTGACGTCTTGTGGCGTCACCGTTTTGCGTCACTGACCTCCCAAGTTCAATACTCGTATTGTCACCGTCTCAATCCTGTAACTTTTTACTTAAAGATCTGAATAACGTTATAAGTTTTTTAATCTAATAGCTTGATTCTCCTCTGTCTATTTTAAAATTTATTATTTAATGTATTAGATTTTATGCTATCTATTTTTATTAGATGTTAGATGTAAATTATAGAAAATGTATAGCTATTATTAAGCACCATCAACTTGTGGGTTCAAAGTTGAAGATAAAGTATATCTGGGGGATACGCCAACAAAATAAGTGGAATGATATTTGAATAAGGGATTGGTTGACATCATAATATCTACTATTTATATATATACATGAGTTAAGGCCCATATTTCTGCAGTTTTTATGACAATAATGTGTTTTGGTTAAAATAAATAAAATGTTGCTTCAGAATATACATTAATTTAATTTAATACCTATTGTTCTTTCCTATATTTCTTGAATATTTGTCATGAGCATAGTGGTATTTGAACAGAAACTTTTTGAATGAAAATAAAAGGTTATGTTCAAATTTCACAACTATCTTGAGAAATATTTAAAAAACTGTTCAAATCACTATGCGTGGAAAACTAAACTAAATGGTTCATACTGTTAATAATAGATAACCAAACCCTAAGTTTTATTTTTCTCAGCGTTTATCTTTCCATCAGGGCTACACCAGTTACAGACACTATTGGGGTGGAGATGGACGAGTAGAACTGGGAAAGATGTACCGGCATTTTCGTGGATGGGAGATTTGAAAATCATTTAACTTAATATACCCAGCTGTGGTTCAAACCCCAACTTCTCCATCACTCCACAAGAACAAAACTAGAGGAACTCAACATTCAATCCGCGTGTCGACGATGTGAGGGGTCTAGTAGCTCAACACGTTATTAAAATATAATTTGTCCGACATTTTAGATCAATCGGTAGCGTGTATATCTACTGAGATAAGGGCTCCAAGTTCGATTCCCGGCATGGCAAAAAAGAAATAATTGTGAAATATGAGTTTCTCTTTTAACAGTAATGAATTAACGGCTGGGGGGCTCGCTGTTGTGTCTGTCCTAGTTAGTTTTAAATTGTGCGCTGATGTATTAATTTGGTTCATAAAGTGTATGTTAAATAACCGCAACAAATAATAATATCTGATTTGATGTATTCATTCGCCAAGCAATTTTCCTTTGTAATATATTTTTTATCACCTAATTTTGTTTGCAGCTTAGGATATGCTCCTATGTACTAATGACGATATTGTGTTAGGTATGAGAAAGGTGGAATTAAGAGGAACTGTACCCGAATTTGCGTTTAGTAAAAACACCTCAGTACACCCGACCGGGATTTGAACCCCATATTCCCATCATCGGCAGTGTAGTGTACTAGGAGAGTGATGCCTTAGACCATTCTACCACCGAAGCAGGTCCTATTCTTTTTTTTTTAGATATTTGATCTATTTACGAATCTGTGAAATGTCACGGTGTGTTACAGTTGCCTTATTTTTTATTATTTCTACTCGATATAGGGTTCTCTCTCTCTTATGATCAGACTATACCTCGATACTAGCGCCTGTATGGAACTGTGGCGATGGATGAATCACACTCACGCGCGTGGGGCAGGCGCTATTAAGAATTCCTCCCGAAATGTCTCTAGGGAGGAAGGGGAAAGTTCTAATCGAGCGTTCAGGATGCAGGAATGTCTTCACAGGGACAACAGAATCAAGCCGCGGGCCACAGATCTGGCATACTGAGCGGTCAACCACACATTCCGTCACTTGAGAGAGGAACTGAGAACTGCAATAGGATTTTAGTAGGAAGAAACTTTAAATATCATAAACTATTTTTATGGTCGAATATACGGTGTGTTTTTTTACCACCGCGTCTTACTTTATATTCAGGTTATACGCATATATTATATTAATCTAATGGGGTAGTGATGAGGAAGGAGGAATTTTAGAGGTAATCTATCCACATTTGCTTGGAAGGAGAGTGGGAAACCATTAAGATAAAACCCTCCCTGAATAGACCCGGATGGGATTCAAACCCCTATCTTCCCGTCATCAGCAGACCAGTCTAACACGAGTCTGACTCCATAGACCCTTTGGCCACTAAAGAGAGTGTCATCGAAAATAGCATCTTACTACACTATTAGCTATGAGGTAAGAGAACGGTAGTACAATTAATTATTGTACAAGACTATCGAAACTTAGAAGTTGTAGATGATCTTTTAGTTACAGGTATAGCTGTTGCATCAAGTATCATATTCGTAAATTGGAAAAAATGATATTTGTAAAGGGGAATCGAACCCGGGATCCTTGACGTAGCACGCCAATACTCTACCAATGAATTAGCCAGGAATCGTCCCGTGCTCAGGGTCATTCTTCACTACTAGTTTAAGGCAGATTCTGTGATGGACGTGTTGAGATCATCGTCTAGCAATTAGCTATCGTTGACACCACAATCACCGGTGACTCGAAGGTAGGCGTTACCATTTGTACAATGATTCCCACACGTCCATCATAAACTCTTGCCTTAAATTATGAGAGAAGAATGACCCTGGGCACTGAAGAACTCCTAGATAGCTCAGCGGTACAGCATTAGCACGCTAAGTCAAGGGCCCTGGGTTCGATATTCGTTTCCAGGTGTTATTTAAAAAAATTACCAATGTATATTATTAGTGTTATTTTATAGGTGTTGGTAATGTATATCAAAAGTAATAGCTCATGATAGCATGAATTGACGTATGAACAAATGAAATAAGTTTTAGTAGCTTTTATAGCTGTCAGAATAGCTTTTTCCTATGAACATTATACTGTACATACAAGGGATATCTAGCGTGATTAATAAAACATAAGTGGTATGACCTAATTAAACATTATTTTATAGATATTATAGTTGAGAACAATATTTAAAAAAAATTGCAATCAATAATGTACTCTTGAATCAATTTTTCTCTTAAAAATAACTATAAAGTTATTCACTATGTAAAACCCTTCCCAGAATATCCGTTTTGAACAAAATCCCTAAAGTAATTTTTGAATATCAGTCATCAGTAAACTGTCCTTAACTTTAGTGTTAAAATCAAAATCATGGTTTGAACTTAATATATGACCATTTATCATTTAATTATATCAAGTATGGGCAAAATCCATTAATACTTTTAGGCTGTAGACCCAAGTACAGATAGATGGACAGACAGAAAGACAGACATGTAAACAGAAAGAATTGTTAGACTCAATTTTTTAAGCTCTGAATTATCTAAAAACGTCATCATCAACGATTAAAAAACTTTCACTCCATGATAAACTAAAAATTAACTCAGAAATATTTTATTTGCTGATATACCAAGTACAATAAAGGGGATAGCCCGCTTCGGTGGCCGTGGGGTCTGACGCGCTACTCTGGTGTTGGACTAGGCTGCCTAAGGCGGGGAGATTGGTGTTTAATCCCTGTCGGGTCAATCAGGATAGTTTTCCTAGTTTTACATTCTCCTTCCACGCAAATGCGGATACATTTCCTCTAAATCAAGCCTTCCTAATCCCCGAAACCATTCACGTAATAAATACACAGGCGTATAACCCAAACGGGTAGTAAGACGCAGTGCTAAAATAAAAAGTAAAAAAATAAAAATAAAGGGGATAACTTTGAACTAATACAGTTTAGGTTCCTCTTTTGACAAAGTCTCAAAGTTTAAACAATGTGAAAAAGAAAGAGATCAAATAATATTTTGGCCTCTTTCTGATGTTTTCTCAACATGACTTATATAAATTTCTACACCACTTCTGGCACGGTTTTTTTTAAAGGGGGGGGGTGAGAATCTTTGTGTGTGTGTGTGTGTGTGTGTGTGTGAGAGAGAGAAAGAGAGAGAAATCTCTGGCACTATTGCAACGATGATGATGACGTTATTTCAGATTTGTCTGGTGTTGTTTTGTGGCAGCCAAGTGCAATCTTTCAAGGGCTGGTATTTCCAGCCTTGAATCGTTATTCGTTTTCGTCGAGCCCCATCATCCACGAAATAGTAAATCTGTCCTCACTTAGCCCACTTGTGGCTACATTTGGGAACCGCATTCCACTGATGAACTATTATTTAAAAATAAAAGCACTTTATATATTTTTTTTAAATTGAACACAGACAAGTTCTCTTAAAATTTAAACTAATTATTTTATTTATTATTTCTAAGAAGTCACTACTGGTTTAATTTGAAATAACACCTCCTTTTTTTTAATACTTACACTTTTCTCTAGTTAATTCCTAGTTAGTAAATAGTTAAATTAACATATATCATCAAAATTAAAATTCAATTTTAGAAAGTGAACACTCTGGTAAATGAATGTGTCTTTTAAAAATATGTCAAACTCTTCTTGATACCACGATATTCTCGATTCTTCATACTGTCGATATAATCGATAATCGAACTTAATATATCAATTTTAGATATCTATAGTTTTATCTTTAAAATCCCCGTAAATGAAAGTTCATACATTCAATCTAAAAAGCAGAATTCATAATTGACAATTTATCTGTGGCACAATCTCCATCATTTCTGTTTATCGAAATCAAGATCGTATTTTATAAATAGGCAGACATAATTGCTGGACTTTTTCAAAACTTTTTTTTTAATCTAGTAATCTTTTTAGAAAAATCTAACTAGACTCTAGAGACATCTAAATTTCACAAGACATATTTTACTACTATTTATTTGGAACATTAAAATGTCCATTAATACATATCAAAAGTTAATTGTAGCATTTTTGAATTAATGATACATGCGTGAAATAAAAAGAAAAAATCTTGTCACGAAATTTACTACTTGACCTTTTAAATGCGAATTATAGTTATTTTTTATTTCTTAAAATGCTAACTATTTATAACAATATTATACTAACAAAAAATAAGTTCCCCCAGGCTAAGAACTTTAGTTCACTCAACCAAATAACTTTGAAAATAATATATGAAACCCGCTACTATAACGTCCATATTGTGAACAAAGTCAAATATTTAAAAATACAAAATAAAATAACATCTTGATAACCTTCTATTTTTGCTTTGTTTGCTTAATTTTTATATTTGTTGCAACATACCACTTAAAGTTAATTTATTACAATTCTTAACATAAAATAAGTATTTTTTCACTGACTTTTTACACCTTTATCCAACATTTTATCAAATAGAAGTCAAAAATTTTATTTACCACAAATAAGGATTTCTGAATATACTCAACCAAAAACTCCCCAACATGATAAAAAGTGCAAACTGCAAAGGGATAGTGAATCGCGCACGGTGTATCTTGTCAAATGATAGCGCAGCAAAGTCGTATCTAGGGACATATTGTGAATGGAAGTGTCAATTTCCGGGAAGAATCTGTCAGATACTGTGCAGCTGCTGTTTGAAATATGAGATCTCTTCTCTAACATTTCTTTTTAGTCCTATGTCGTTGACACCTTTACAATGTGGAACACGACAACTCGAGTCGTGGAGGTTTCCTGAGATAAAATCAACAAGTAAGGTCAAGCTTGCTAGTTTGAAAATAAATAAAGTTACAACTATTTGATTCTCTATGACAGTGATTATAGAACTTTCTCAAGTCCATTATCCTTTATCAGGAACATGGTCTAACTAATTCTTCATTTAAAAAAATAGATGGGAAAACATACCTACTACCTTGTAAAGTATTAATGGTTTTTAATTTAGATGAAGCTCACTCACATTTTTGTGGAGGGAGATTGGAAAACCATTTACCATTTTAAGTTCACCCGATCAGGACCGATGCCCAATCACTCTGTCATTGGCAGACTAGTCTATTGCAAGAGGGAAGCCTTAGACCATACGGCCACCGAGGCTGGTCTCTTGTTTTTACTTACTTACATCCATGACTGTTTCCAACCTGTGGCGTGGGTCGGTATTTTTATTGAAGTAATATATTTTCCACTATCGGCTTGCTAGGCCTGTCATATGCCTTATAATCTAGCTTAAGACTAGGACAGCCCAATATCCAGTCCCCAACCGTTTATTTATCACTATGAAAGTGTAAAACAACATTTCACCAATGAAATTTTTTCGGCTATGTAAGGAATTGAACCCGGGACACTTAGTTCAGTAGAAAGACACGCTACCGACTAAACTAAGTTGTTGAATTAATATCGTGGTGTTAAGTGTTAGTTTTCAATAAAAATATGGCTAATCATGATGATATAAATGTGAATATACTCGGTTCTTCCACCCACCTCTCGTCAGAATATCACTGGAGATCCAGGAGACAGCTTGTCAACAAACGAGTCACCATTAAGTGCGGCAGGCAGGGCCCCATTCGACTCGATGACGCGCGTCAATCTGATTCAGGAAAGAGGTGGAAAGGAGACGAGGCGGTAATAAGGCACGGATCACCGTGTGTGTGTTTGTGTGTGTGTGTGGGGGTGTGTGTGTGGTACTACCGATCACCGCTTGGGAGCACTGACTGGGGTAGGATGCCAAGTTTTTCTGTCCGGCTGTTTTGAAACGACGGTAGTTATAGGATGTTCTGAAGCAGCTTGTAAAGGCGATTACACAAAATAAGAAAATATGTTACCAGTGGCACAGATACGGAAAGGTACGAGGGTACATTTTACCCCCACACCCCACCCCTCAAATTTAGGGTGGTAAAAAGTATAATTTTTACCAATCCAAAATAATATAATAAAAACTTTTAGATAATGTAAAGATCTTGTTGAGGCAAGATACAGAATTAACACTAAGTTAAGATAATAAAAATAAAATGTTCTTGGAGCACACACAGAATATATTTGGAAAACTCTTGATAGTGATACCAACTACATCAGAAAGAAGTTTTTCAATGCTTGAACGCATAAAAAAAACTATCTTCGTTCCACGATGAAGCAACGTAGACTAAATCACCCGCGTCTGCTTAATGGATGCCCTGAGAAGCTCGACAACTTGACATTGAAAACTAGTTAGTGGTTTTATAGCTAATAATAAATATAGGACAGCGGTGTTTGGAAACGTAATTTAGTTATTTTGTGTTTCATCATTTTAGCTTGAGCTGCATCAGATATAGTTTTTTTTAATCTGTTTTATGTGTATTTAGTCTAATGTTTGACATGACTAAAATAAACGATAAAAAATGCACAATGGAACTGTTAAATATCACATTTTTCCTGGTATTTTTTAAATCTCAAAAATGTCATCCCCTTTAACGGTACATGATTATATTTAACCCTCCCCCATATAAAAACATTCCAGCGCCACTGGATGTTGCATATTTGGTGAATTCGAAGCAATATTTCGAGGCAGGTTGAATCTTAACTTGACGCACCTTAATACTATCACATGTTTACATCAATGAAGGAAATAGAAAGAGAGGGAAGAAAATAATTCAGTTCATCCTGTGTGTGCTCTTGTTTACCTGTGGACAACTCTTTCCTTTTAACACTTTTTTTTTCATCTTATGAGATATCTGACCGGGAGAGACATGGCATCCGAGTGCGGACACCTCATGTGTTGATTATTAGCTGCTCTGGTGACACAGAACGTTGCCCAGGGAGAGGGGTCTTCAACCTTTTAGGGGCCAAGGCCCAAAGTTTCTGTCTCTTGTTGGTTCGCGGGCCGCAATTCTGTGCTGACAATATTAGGATTGAACATTTAATATATCATTTTTAATTTGTCCTCTCGAGTGTCTCAACTATGATGAGCAAACACGAGCACTCCCGACTACGCCCGAACGCACCTGAAATAATACTCTTTCCCTTGTCCACTAGATTAGGCATTTGCCTGTTCAAGGTAAATTTGTATAGAAACGTAAGATTTTTATTCACGTATAAAGCAAAATTAGTTTATAAAATAACTTAAAATACACGTCTATTATATTATTTAATTATGTAAAATATAAATCTGTATTTTCATCTTTCCTTTTTAAATAATTTTATGTTTTTAATGAGCAGGCGAGCCGCAAATAAAAAAAGTTACGACAGGATGCAAGTGGTCCACGGGCCACGGGCTATAGGGGGTTGTCTACACGTAATACCCAAAATGAGATGATGTGTTGATAGTTATGACGCTGTGAAGGCGTGGTGAGTCTTAACCTAGCTGCATCCAAACCCTGGCGACCGTTAGGATAGTTTCCCTTAAGGGAAAGATACCCAAGGTGCCAGCCGGGAATCAAACCCAGGACCCTTAGGCTCATTGCCAAGGGCACTGACCACTACACCACGCGCCCGGTTACTTCTTACAATGACGAGTATATACGAGTATAATCACTCTCCTATTTGCGCCTGGACAGTGTTTACTTGCATTTCAACAAAGTGTTTTCCTTGTTTTATAATCTAAATAAACATATACTTCCACGGACTTTTTTTTTATCTACATCCTGGCGGTAATATTTCTACAGATAATTTTTGTGAATAATCCAAATATTCTAAGGCCGGTGACAGATTGACGTTTTGATCTCTGCGACACAAACTCCGCGAACATGTTGCTCTAGCGTGTTGAATTGTTTCATATTTTATGAGGGGGGTCACTACGCCCAAGAAACGCTCACACAACGTTTTTTAAAATCTGTCGCGGCGTCCGTGTCGCTTGTCTGACCCCTCTAATATGAAACAATGTAATACACTGGAGCGACCTGGTCGCGGAGTTTTTGTCGCAGCGACCAAAACGTCAGTCTATCAGCGGCCTTTTAAGATGTAGATGATTAAAAAAAAAAAAGTTGACAAAAATATTTCAAGATCAAATAGTTTTGTGACAAACAAAGATGATTTTAAGAATTATATAAGAATGTGTGTGGTTTTTGTTGTAATGTTATATCTTTAAAAAAAATCACCTAACGTGACGTAACAAACCATAATATCAGTTGGAAAGTTTCATAACGATTAAGATGTGTGGCTAAATAGTTTTATATCACTTCATCGTTCTGAGCACGGTCGCTTCCACCAAGACACCGATTTAAAGTGACCCTGATCACTGGTTGAGTGACCGAGTAGTAAACAACTATTAGGCCTAATTAGGCTAACATGTGTGTGTTTTGGGGGACTATTTTTGCCCTTCTTCATATCTTTTGAACCAATTCTTGGATCTCGACCAAACTAGTAACACACACAGAGACACTCATTAGGATAACTTTGGTTTTATTTTGATCTTCCTACGGAACGCTACTTTGGGGACAGACAGTTTCAAACTTAAAAAAAAAAAGAGTAATTCTCAAAAAACGCTTGATACTAAATGTTAAAATTTGACATCTAATTATACCTATCTTGTTTTGAACCATTCTAATCGCTACACAAGAAGGATACGGAGGAGTAAGGTAGGATTCAGAACAAATTTACTCTTATTTCATGAAGGAGGATTGGCAAACCGTTTAGAGGGGGGGGGAGGGATAAACCATCGCATCCAGGAGGGATTCAAGCCAGACTAGATGAGACTGACGTCTTTGTTCGCGTGTCCACATGTGTGGGCTACACGATGTTGAATGGGGTACTAAACGTGCACGTTATAAAAATAAACATAAACCATATTATAATTTATTTAAGTTATTTAACGTTTACTTTCTTAACCTACTGATGATATATGCAAACGACTTTAAACTATCTTATTTATTTATTTGAGGTATTTAATGTGCACTGTATGAACAAACTGATTATATCAGCATACAATAATTTCCATGAGCGAAAGCGAAAGGTTCAACCAACTTTGTCGGGAAAGGTATTTTCACATACCTTACAGGTTTTTACATGCCACAATCGACATGGGACCGACGGATTTACTTCCTGTCCAAAAGAAGTTGTGCTACGGATTTTTATCGTTCAAGAAAAGTCCGTCAACCTTGGCTGGGTTTGAACTAACAACCATCTGATCCTGAGGCTCGAGGTCAAAACGACCTTAAGCCAACTTAAATCTAGAACAGACACAACACCCAGAACCTCAGCCGTTAATTCATCAACGTGAAAAGGGAAACCCACATTTCACTAATAAACTTTTCGATCATACCGGGAATATAACCTGGGACCATTATCGGAGTAGGCAGACATGTTACCGACTGAGCTAAGGTGTTGGAGGGAAATATAATTCAACCCAACTCAATCTAAGATATAAGGCCCAGTTTTATTCCCCCACCCTAAGAGCATTGTCTTTAATTTAACTTTCATTATACTGAAGAAATCAAAGCGACGATATATCTTCAACTAATAAGTAAATAGAAACGCATAATCTGTCTAGAAAGGTATGAATAATTTAGAAGGTGATAGTGAAAAGGTTACTTAATCTGCGCCAGAAACTTTTTTTTTCTGTTGTTTTGGCTGGGTTTTCCGTTTTGGAGGAAGTGTTGACAGTGGAGATGTCAAAACTTTAATAGATGGTTGAGGATAGACCCTACTACCCGATGATAGAAACGAACACCTCAACAAAGTGGTGGACACTTTCAGTTTTAGACCCAATATTTGGCATCAGAGATAGGATCCCCGCCCTTCTGCTAAGACACGAGACAGACGTCAGCTTTGTGAGCCCCCTCCTTAGAAACCCCACCGGAAAACAGGGGCTTCTGCCAATGTTCAGAGCTGCTTCGGTCAGGTTGGACGTGGCGAGAAAAATAATGACGTATGTTGCGCGGGATTCTAACCTAGTTCCCTAGATTCCTTAAAGTTAGGAGGGGGGATTGAAAGGAAAAAAGGGGAGTCAATTATTTGAAGCTTTTTTTTTTATCACCGCATCTTACTTCCCGTTCGGGCTATACACCTCGGTACTAATTACACTAATGTGTTAGGGATGAAAAAGGCTAAGTTTGAAGGAAGTGTACCCTAATTTGATTGGAATAAGAATGGAAAACAGTTTAGGAAAACCCACAATCAGTACACCTGACCAGGATTCTAACACTGATACCCCCATCATCGGGAGTCTATTCTGATGTGAGAGTGATGTCCTAGACCATGCGGTCACCAAAGCTGATTTTAAAATATTAATACAAGTGTGTTTATTTTACTTGTGGGCGCGCATCGGTGGACATGAGGATTAAACGTCACGCTAGTCTAGTCTGGTTCACCAATTACGAAAAGGTTGGGGTTCGAATCCATGTTGGTTGTATTAAGGGTGTTTTTTACTATGTAGCTTCCCATTCCCATTCCACGCAAACCTGAGTACATTTCCTATTAATTCTGCCTAGCTCATCTCTTCCCCATCAGTGTGGTTGTGAAACAAGAATATCCCTGACGGGTAGTAAGACACGGTGCGTAAATAATATCACCGGTGGGCACATGGATTATGGCGTCAGTCTTCTCTTATCTGGTTTGTGGGTGATGAAGAGGACGGGGTTTTAATCCCAACTGGGCATAATAAGGTGTTTTTTTCATAAATGGTTTCCTACCCTCCCTCCATTCAATGTGGGTACAATTTATATTAAACTTTACTTTCCCCATTCCTACATAATTATGGATAGCCTGGACGGGTAGTAAGATGTGGAGCACGAACGAGCAAATAATCAAAATATTAGTTATTACGTTGGTTCTGGGAGTAATTCAGTTTGTAGGTATTTTTATGATATAATTAGTTGGGTCAGAATGTGTACGTTAATTACTCCTGATAATAGGCCTAAATAGGCCTACCGATTAGTTTAAGTCAGGTTGGCAACCCTTAGCCACACCTTAGCTCAAGCTGGAATGAGGAGGAAAGGTGGGATTTTTTTTAATAGCGGGAGAGGGTGTTATATATATATATATATATATATATTTATATATATATTTATATATATATTAAATATTGTAGACTATTACTGAAAGAACGTAACAAACATCGAATTAGGTTCGAATTAATTTGACTATTTTTTACTGAATTTATTGAGCAAGTCTCTTAAAATCAGGTGATTATAAATTAATTTTCACGTAAACTAAAAATTATAAAGCAGCATTTACATGTTCATAGAAAACTAGGTGTCCCGGTATCGATTCCAGGCTGGTACGTTGGGTATATTTCCCGAAAGGGGAACTAACCCCAACGGTCACCAGGCTTTGGTTAGTTAGGCTAAAGTAAGGTTTAAGTATTTCAACTGGTTCCACACCTTCATACTCACTATCACCATCATCTAATCTCATCGGGACATGGAAAGAGCCTCCACGGAAAGGATGTACGATTAGTACATTCGGGCGTCCCTTGGACAACGATAAAATAGTTCTGGCTAATTTTTCCACAAACTGGACTACGAATGAAGTAGCAAATAAATATTCAATGAAACGCATGTGTCTCGCAAGCCGCAAGCTATCAACCCCTGGGTTGAGTCGTTAATAAATCCTGGTGTTAAACGTACATATCACAACCAAATTAAAATAAAGGTTCCGGTTGGTTCTAGAAACACACACATTTCCCTAATAATGCGCTGTTGTGACGCTCGGACAGGATGCGTGGGAACCCCCTCCCCTTTCTACCCCCCTCCTCTTACCCCGCCATTGAAACAGCATCGGAACAGATTTAGTCCGGCCGGGAGTGTGGGAATTAAACTGTTGCAGATACAAAGGTTTTTTTTTTTTTTTGGCAACTGTCCAGTAGATAGCTAGATATACCATCGACAAGTTGTTGTTGCTGCGTAATTCGCTCACAATGGGTCAACAAAATATAAATTGATATACATAGTCGGTTCACGGGAATAAGAGAATTTTTGTGACGAATTTTTGTTACTTTAAAAAATAAATTATACGGTGCACCGTACCGCATAGACCTTATAGCTTTTCTTTATATAAAAATGAATACGTTTAGTTAGATCACAATCTGTCCCCCTGCACCGCTTCGAATTTAAAATGTAGATATACCACCGTTTGGCACCTATTTTGCATAGTTTAGTACCCAAATATTGCGTTTTGTATCCCAACCCCGTAGTCGTGCCATAGTTGGATGCAAAACAAGAAGCTTAAATTGGCATAGAATAAAACCCTTATTTTAATTTGTAGAGGAAGGCCCTACATTTAACTTGCCCCCAACCCCTCCCCAAAAGAAAGTACCCGTACCATATTTGGAGGCTAGGGTGCAAAACGTAATACTTGGTTGCAAAACGGTAGTTAACTACATTTTAAATTTGAAGGTATAGAGGTGGGGGAAGCAAATTTAAGTGATCTCATTCATAAAAAATGTTAAACGAAATAATATATATTGTTGCAGAAAGATAACGGGGAGGAAAATAACATCATGTTCCAACAAAGGGTATAAATAAAATAATATAAACTTTTTCCAAATATATTGAGAAAAAAATTAACATCTCTTTTCACCTAAAAGTAATCTTCAATTTCTCAGGCCTTCGTTTAGAATATATAATTGTTTAAAGCTCGTAAACTAATGGTTTTATAAAAATCTATCTCAAATAAAAGATTTTAGTTTTAATAATCCTAAATATAAAAATATGATCATAGATATGAACAAAAGAAATGAATGCTTTGAATTATAAATTCAAATAACATAATATGAGTTACTAAACGAAAAACCATTTGAGTGGCCACCATATTGAAATGGATAAACAGACTAATCAACTATTTACATGCATCGTTCGTTCTAGGTTCAAATAATATCCCCAACAAATTTCCTTAAAATTGATCCATGCATTTGGCAGTTATCGCGTAACAAAGATCCGGACAGACAGTGAGCCGAAATGCCAAATGGTAAAGTTAAAACAGAACCTCTCTTCGTTCAGCCAATAAATGTCTTGCATTCAAACAAACAAAAACCACGGGGCTGTATTTCTGTTGACACCTAACAAATGAATGTCCTACTGAGTGATGAGAACAATTATTCACAGGTACAGTTTAAATTATTTCTGTTTATCTTGATAACAATCCACACCATCGTAAACATGTTTTGACACTTAAAAAAGTGAGGTCGATTTAAACTACTTGTCAAAATAATAAACCCCCTATTTCTGAAGAGGAATTGTTTTTAGAAACAGAAATAGATGATTTTACTGTGAACTGACTATAGCAATAGAGGCAAGGATTATGCTTTAATTTTAAATTGTTTATCACATTAATTGGACTAATCTGGTTTCAATAATTTAAGCACGTTAAGGATGAAGTCAGCGTACATTTAATGGTTGATTTAAATTTTAATTTTGTGCACCTGACCAGAGGTGCTGTTATTCGCGTCAAAAGTGCACGAGTACACTCCGTGGACTGATAAAAGTCGCAAACTTATATCGACTGATTCCTAGAGAATCTGATTTGTTGTTAATTAAATGGTTGGATTTCGTTGAATAAAAAGTTGGATTTCGCTATAAAGGTAAATAAAATGTCTATTTTTAGGTTAAATATGGTAACAAAACCAACTCTTACTTATTGGGCAATGAATTGAAAAATTTGTGTTAAAATTTGTGTGTAGTAAACAATCTAAAGATAGGACTCGAAAGCGATATAGGTGAGTTTGCGTCAACATTGTTTTTTTTCTTTAACTTTAAATATTGACCTTTTGTCACATTTAAAACCGTTTTACTAGCCGGTTCAAACATACCTTTTACCAATGGTATTTAGTTCAGGGAAATAGATGTCCTAGAATGATGAAACCTTTGTTTGAATATTGGATGGTTTTTGTCGTTAGTTAATTTGTATTTAAATCAACAAAATAGACCAAAATTATTATTTTAAAGGTCAAATAAAACAAAATTATCACTTTTAAACACTGAACAGAGGTCTCAAGACGGCTGATACAAATTTCTCTGAAGATAAAGCGGGAAATGCTTGTGATAACACGCTAAGCATTGTGGCAGATAACACCTTTCTTGTGGGAACGCAACCACCCGCTATCTTGTGGAATTATTTTCAACTATTTAGTATTACATTACCCCATTCGTGGCTTATTCATCTTGGCATATAGCACCCTTCTATAGGAAAAAAACACATTTTTATTAATTTTGGCCCTTTGCACCTTTCATATTTAAAGGATCCAGTTGTTGAATATTTGTCAGGAGCATGGTGATATTAGATGATAAAATTTTTAAACGAAAAGCATATAATCCAAACGGGTAGTAAGACGCGGTGCTAAGTATTATTATTTTTTTTAATGAAGAGAAAAAGATGTTATAAAATTCCAGGACACCCTTAAGAGATATTCAACAACTGTTAAGGTCATATGTGAAGAAAATTAATTTCAATATGTTCTTACCGGGGAATTATTTGATTTATTTTCACCAAAAAATGTTTAAACATTAAAAACTGCTAAAACACTGACCTTTAGTCGCATTCCTGACATTCCCACCTTGGCTAATTTACCGTGTAACGGAAGTGTAAATTGCGGCTATCACGCCTTAGACCAGGGGTCCCCAATTATTTTTTGATGGGGGTCCGTTTTAAAAACTCGACATACTTCCGCGGCCCGGCAAAACTTTAATACCGACTCAAGTTCAAGCCCTATAGGAATAGACCTTTACTAATTCAAAAACGTGATTTCCTATCTTTTCAGTTACTTTACTTATTTATTATTGCTGGCTTTCCACGTATACTACCCACTCATCACCGAAATAGCATAACTTCTTCTGTTTATCGCTATCTCGTCAAGGTCCTTAAAAATGTATCTGCGGTCCGGACGTGGACCGCGGTCCACCATTTGGTGACCACTGCCTTAGTAAATACATTCAACGCCATGGATGACAATCTTTAAGAATATTCGAAAATGTAAATAAGCATCGATCAAATTAATTGGTCTAACGGTTTAATACGTCACTTTTCGCAATAGAATGGCAATGATGGGGAGATTGGGGTTCGAATCCCGGTCGGGTGTACTTGGGGTGGGTTTTCCTCCGGGAAAATACAGGTGCATTTCATTTGAATTCAATCTTCCTCGTCCCTTACACATCAGCACAGTTGGTAAATATGCGTACAACCCGAACGGTTAGCAAGCTGTGGTGAAAAAAAAAGAGCATCGCTTCACCAACTGTATAATTCAGGGAAGATTTTTGACGAGAAAACTAACTTTTCTTAAATAATTAAATAAAAAGTGACTGGCAGAGTTGATTGTTCGTATATTATAATCAAACTTTTAATTGAGAGGCCTTCAATACCAACCGAGAAGAGAAATTATGGATTTTCCGTATATTCTTTTTGTTTAACTGTTCTCCTGGTTGACTAATTAAAAATTTAAAATAAAAGTTATATGTCTGAGTGCTCTGAAAAAAAAAGTTATATTTTCACTGATAAATCCTTACTGGATGCTATTATATTTCTATTTATTTGATTGAAAATGGCAGCATAAGTCTTTGGTTCAACTCAAGTTTACGATTTTGATGGCAGTACTTTTAAATGCTATTAATATAATTTTTCTTCGTCATAGTCATGACAGATGTTTATTTATTGTGACGAATGGGGAGAAATTATTAGCAGGAAGCGACTGACTTGTTTATTCGAGATATTTTCTTGGCAGTTGTCAAGTTGTAACTTTGCATGTTTATTTAAAACAAATTTTATAGTTTAGCTCGGCATGAAATATTAGGGAAAAACACCTAAACTTTGTTAATATTATTAAAAACGAGACCAAACTATGTTTATTTTTAGTTACATCATTTGTTAAATATTCGAAAGTAAAATGTTCTCATTAAAGATGGCATATGGTATAAATAGGTTTTAGTAAATTCAATCCCCGTTTACATTTTTTTAAGTAGATTCCGTTTCATCATTTTAAGCTATGATGTCCCGTCGTCACGTGGTAATAAGTAAATTGGGTCTCTTCCTAATTCCTAAGGTTTTCACCATGTCCTACCACCCATTCCAGCTATACGCAGTGGAAAATTAATATAGAAAACTTAACTAACTAACCTGTGCGAAAATTGCTGAAATAATTTGGCCAAATTTTCTTTTCTTCATCTTCTCGTTCTTCAATAAAGATCTTGACTCCGTTAAAAAAACCGAGAAAAACTCATAGCCCTCATAGCCCCAGTGGTCCCGGAGATGCGTTTGGGAAGGGAGTAGGGGCCAAAGGTAGTTGGGGAGGAAGAATATTTTCGGGTAAGATTTGAAGGTAGGCCCAATAACCCCAGTGGTTCCAAAAAAAGATTCTGAGGGGGGGGGGGCGGAG
>CABFWO010000222.1:9093-59567 GCA_902155825.1 Timema genevievae | reverse complement strand
GGGGGGGGGGGCGGAGAGGGGGCCATAGAGACCTTTTAGACTTTCAGATAAAAAAATTTGTGATTTTAATAGAGATTGCACATCTTCAGAACAACACATTTCTATTAAATTAATCAGTTGTCAATATTTAGACCCATAAAATAGGTTGAAGGTGAGCCCGACAAAATTTACACTTTCTTATTAAAGAGGTAGATATCACTCATTTTGATCAAGACAAACCAGTATCTCACGGTATCTATTTAACTTAACCAGCTAGGATAGTCAAATAATTGAGTGAAATACAGGAATAATAATGTAATATCAACTCGTTTGGAGAGAGTTTAAAAATAATCGTCTTTTACTATGTTGAAACGAAATAAAACACATATATTTAAATAAATTACTTAACCGTTAAAGTGTCTGCTATCTTATCTTATTTGACATTTATTAAAATAAATGAGAGATTCCTAGATTGGACAAACCCTTTTCCCCTTCTACTTTGCCTTCTATGACGTCACTCATTAATCCCTTTCTTTTCATAATGTGAGCCATCCAATTGGCATTCGTAGACTCATCTACAGAATGGTTCTAATTTTTTGACTCTTCTTAGAACTTCTTCGTTAATTCCCCGATATGTCCACTATATCTTCTATATTCTCCTCCTGCACCACACCCCAAAACTTTCCAAATAATAATTATTCTCTTATATCAGGATTCATGTTTCAGCTCCATACAAAGCGATGCTCCATATTTAACACTACACCAGTTTCTTACACATCTACAATGACAATGTTTTATCACAGGGTTTTAAAACATTTTTTGATATCATCATAACACTGTATTAAATGTATTTATACATTATTTACATATAACCATCAGACCTAAAAAGTGTACAACTTACAAAATGGCTTATGTGTTGAATATACACGACAATCAGTCCCTCTGACATTAATGCACCGCTGTGTAAAGGTAAAGCAGTGATTCTTTCAGGGTTTTTTTTGTCATGATGGGAATCGATCCCATGACTCTTATCTCAGTAGGTAGCCCTGTCACAAAATCATATAAGGTGCCGGAGTAGTTTAATGGACTTTGACTTGATTCCCGGGGTTGCTGACAAATAGAAGTACTACATATTATATTATTATAATAAGGGAAATTGAAATTGAAATTAATAATAATAATAATAATAAATATTATTATTATTATAAATCAATTACAAAGGAATGGATCTTTTGTAAAACAGAACACAATGTATTATATACCATAATGTATTATTCACGCACACAATATGTTAAAGACCCGCTTCATTGGCCGCATGGTATAAGGCGTCAACAATCTCGCAATAGACTAGACTACAGATGACGGGGAGATCAATGTTCGAATCCCAGTCGGATGTACTGGCAATGATTTTTCCTAAAAGGTTTCCCACTCTCCTTCCACGCGAATGCGGGTAGATTACCTCTAAAATGCTTCCTTCTCCATCTCTACCCCATTAGAATAGTTTTACCATATATATGTATTGCCTGGAGGGGTAGTAAGACCAGGGGATACAAAACTAGGCCAATAAATAAAAATAAACATGTATATTAAAGCCTCGATACTGTTCTATCCGCCAAATAATTTAAGTTACATTGAATGTTGAAATCTTGTTTCATCTCATGTTTGAAACTAGAAATATCGTTTGAAAAAAATACATCAAAATCTACTTGTCACGGGCATACGTATTGTAATTACTACGTTTTGTAAACGAGATCAATACAACAAATCCATCAGAACGTTACAAATAGATTCAGCCCTACGCGCGTTTTGTAAATTGAATAGAATGAAATCGCTCTCGCATGTATCATAACTTACGAATTCCGTAACGCTAGACTGGATCAAATCACTCACTTGTATTTACGATCTAGAAATGAAAATCACTGAATTGGGGATCACAGTAAATGTAGCATGCAGTTAAAATATAAAATACTTATTCTTGAATTATAATACTAAATATGTAGTTACTCCAGTAATATACATGCACAGGCAACATATATTTGCATATGTAGCGAGATTTGAAACAAGAAAAAGAAAGCCATACCTATATAATTTTTTTAAAACGTAGATCCGTCCAGTAAACTTTTAAATCCTACTGAGAAATTATTAAGTTAATTCAAAACTAATAAGAAAACGAATAATACAAATTGATACCTATCATAAAAATGTTTGGTTCGACTTTTCTTAAAATGGCGTGCTACACTTCTACCTAGGCTAATACGATTAGTTTTGTACTTGTCTAGCTACCAACTGGCTCTTATTCACTCATTAAATAACATCTAAAATATGACAAGAAACTCAAAAAAAATGAGACAATTTTATATTTTACGAGCCCAGTCTAGTTTTTAAATAAATAATATAGCAAATTAGAAAGTTTTAAATGTGTAAGCCCTATTTGAGTCAAAGCTATTATTAATAATACAGGTTGCCAATAAAGTGTGTTACTGATTTTAATAGTTCAGGGCTTTTTTTTACAAATAATTTTAGTTATTTATATATATATATATAATTCAAGTTTGGCATATATATATATATATCACATTCAAGTTTGGCAATGGACAGTTACATACAGATTATTTTCCACACTTTGTGTAAAATTAAAACTTGAACAATCAAATACTATTTTTGAACTTGTAAAATGTGTTTTACTTTTTAACTCTAGTTTTTATAATAAAATAAAATCAGTAACAAACTTTATTTCCACTCTGTATAAACTGTCATATCTAAGGAAGCAATGAGAAAATAGAAAATGTTAAGAAAATGAAACTGTATGTACAATGTATATTTCTCAACCCGAAAGTTAGTTGGGACATCAACAGTTGCACCGTCAGCTGTAGAGCCTAGACAACACTGAAGAAGCATATTAGGGAAATGAGGCGTGAGGTAAGTTTTTCCGTGGCTTTCCTCACTGAGCCAGAAGGTACTATTTCGCATCAATGTGCCAATTCACCGAAATGCATTCACCAACTGAAACTACAAGTGACACCTTCCCTCCATTCATCACAGGGAGTGGTTGTATATTGAATGTTATTAATATTATCGTTCATACCTTTGCTCCTTTCATATTTGTCAGAGCCATAAGTGAGACTGAGACAGATCAATGAAAGTAACAACTTTCTCTAGCCATACCAGAATATATAGTGCATTGTAGACACTACATTTGACAGTGATGGATCTGGGCAGTGGAGAATTATTAGAAACCACACTTTGATTATTTTTAATGTCACTCAGTCTAGCCGATTGGATATCAAATACAAACCTCACTGAACAATACAAACACAGATCTCAGTCTCAAAGAGTTGATATAGTTGCCGTGAGAGCTATTGTTGGATATGTGTACACTTGTACTAGCATTGGTTAC
Organism: Timema genevievae; assembly: GCA_902155825.1. Lineage (NCBI taxonomy): Eukaryota > Metazoa > Arthropoda > Insecta > Phasmatodea > Timematidae > Timema > Timema genevievae. The sequence goes on along the minus strand of CABFWO010000222.1, from coordinate 56,191 downwards.
CAGTAATTTAGAAAAGGAAGGTGAATTTTAAAAGACTCAAACATCCATTGAGAAGAGAGAGAAGATAACATTACGAGAAAAATATTTATTGAAAACTCTATTGGGTCTGAGTTATCATAACAGATTCTTTGACAACGCCTATCGTTCAAAAATAGTATATATTTTCTTTTAGCACCGCCTTTTACTAACCGTTCGGGTTATACGCGTTTAATTAATAGGAAGATTGGCGTCGATGGAGGGTGTAAAAATATGTAGGAAGAACCACCCTTAGTACACCAAACAGGGATGCGAACCCCAAATATCTCCGTCAGTTGCAGTCCGGTCTATGGTGAACGTGACACCTTAGACCATTAATAAATAGTTATTTAATTTTATAGCAAACATTAAATAATACAAATACAATAACACCTTTTTTTCACGTCTTACTGCCCATCTGGTCCATCTGCATAATCACACTAACACGGTAATTTCAGTACACACAGCCTGGATTCGAATCCCCAACTCAATGTCGACTGTAAACCAATCTCAACTAGACCGACACCTTTGGCCACGTGGCCACTGGTGCGAGTAAACGATAATCATATCCTTAAAGAGTCTAGTGCCGGTGACATATTTCTTTCCGCTTCTTTCTTCATTCACTTTTCGCTTCTACTCTTCACCTTGGGTAAGGATGGTGGTTTATTAAAAAGCGTGTAAATGACAAGTAGACGTTCTCAAAACTCAAGTTTGCAAAATAATAATATTTTATTTAATATTACAGCAATTATTTCATTCTGACCTCAAAAATAAGGGCAGTGAACCAATGTAAAAGCTACACCTTTCCTTCAGCCTGACATACAATTTTTTAACGTAGATTTTTATTATTATCTTTAGTAAAATACATTTTAAATTAAATGTCAAATTTACATAGGTTAAAAAAACTATCTAAAAACAAAGTATATATTTTATTTTAAAGCCAAGTAACACAATCAATATATCGGAGCAGGAAAATCTATATTGTAATGTAGATGGTTATGTGAAACTGTCGTTTGGTAGATGTTGATAAGGTGAGGAAAAAATCATTATACATTTCAAAAGTTTAGTTTCCACTGTATTTTTAAATTTTTTATTCCATGATCTTATGAACATTTAAACTGGGACCCGCGGTAGTTTTGTTATTATTATTATTATTATTATTTAGCACCGCGTCTTACTACCCGTTCGGGCTATACGCTTAAGTACTAATTACACTAATGGATTAGGAATTGGGAAGGTTGAATTTAGAGGAAGTTAACCCGCATTTGCATGGAGGGAGAGTGGAAAACCATTAAGGAAAAACCACCCCCAGTTCACCCGACCGAGATTCGAACCTCGATCTCCCCGTCCTCGGTGGTCTGGCTCAACACGGCTGGCGCGTTAGCCAACTACGCCACCGAGGGGGGTGTAGTTTTGTTCTTTATAAAATTGTCCATAAATGAGACTTTCGGTGGCACTTTAAGGACGTTGCCCACCTGTGACGTCACGGAGGATCAAGATAGTATTTCCCGTGTTATTGAATTTACGTTCTATTCAGCGAGTTTTAAAGATATAACATTGAAACAGAATCTATAAATTCTTAAATAATTATAAAAATATTCTTACAGTACCACAAAACTATTATTTTTTTTATATTGAAGTCTTTTTTTTTAACGTATTTTAATAAATCATCCACAACTTAGGCTATTAGGCTTGGTCATGAAAATGTCTTCTTGCCAGGATGTGGATTAAAAAACAATCCAAACTATTTTTATTAGCTTGCTACCTTCGACCACGTGAACTCCCTTCCCAGCTGGAGTCACGTGTCTGCTGTAGAGAAGTGAACCAAAAGGGAAATCTCCCCAAGCCGGTGGGCTACAAAAACCGCGAAAACAGCCGTCGATCCCGTCAATAGGTAGGAGGAGACGCGCCGGAAATCAATCCCCGGTGAGTGAGGGTGTTTTGGATTCAGGCCGACAGCTTGTATCCGACAGTTGAGGTCTGTGTTCGTCGCGAGTAAATCTTCATTTTGATCGAATGAGGAGCAGTGGTGAAGTATCTAATCTTATAAACACTTACAGTTCAAATTGATATATATATTTAAGGGGGCTACTTATAGCTCATCCGTGGCTGAAAGTGGTGGGTGACGGCTAGAAGAAGGTTCTGTATGGTAAATATTGGCTGAAAGTCACTAATATCAACATATGCTTAAAATAATTATTATTTGCTTAGTAATACTATATTATTGATAAAACGTTTTATCAAACGATTCTAAAAATACTTCCCTAAATATTATCGTAATTTTGTATTTTTCATAAGTTATTAAAAGAACAAGATATATTAATAAAACTATTATATTTTTTTGTCTTGTGGTTGTGGCAACAAGCTATTTATTAGTATCTAATTTTTTTTAGCAACATGTCTTACTACCCGTTTGGGCTGTACCCCTATGCACTAATTACTATAATGTGTTAGGTATTATGAACGTTTAATTTGAAGAAAGTGTACCTGCATTTGCTTGGAGGAAGAGTGGAAAACCATTCAGGGAAAACCACCCTCAGTGCATCCAACTTGGATTGAACCCCGATCTTCCCGTCTTTGAGAGTCTAGTCTAATACTAGAGTAGCGCGTTAGACCACGCGGCCACCGAAGCCGGTTAATAATAAATTAAATGCTATTATATTTAAACTTGTTTCTTAACTTGGCAAATTAAATAAAACAAATGTTTTTACAACTTAGAAAAAAAAAGCTATGAAAAATATTAATTTCAAAATAAAATTGGTTTTATTTTGTAAATAGCGTATGAATACAACCGAAGACGGTTTGTATGACGTCATCAATCGCACTTGTTTCGCCTGGTTCGCTATCTTAATTTACAAAATAAACGTAGGATTTTAAAGGCTTTCGTTTTATAAGGCATTTTTTAAGTGAGCTACAGACGCCGTTTTTTCCACATAAAAGAAATATTATAGCGGTTGTTTTCATAAATTCCTGTTTCAATAAGGTTAAAACTGTTAAAAGAAAATACAATTTAAAAGAGATTGTTATTTGTGAAAGTTTTTACTGCCAAAAGTGACCACTCAACGTATGGTCTTTTAGAATGGATACATAGTAAATTTCCTAGCTATCACCTTTCACCCTTCTAATCACGGATGTGCTATAAGTAGCTGAGATATGGCCAATCAGATGTTGCGCTTAGGTTGAATATTAACAAAACATTAAATCCGTACATGAGTTTGAATTTTTTAAATCAATTTTTATTTTTATTAATTTACTATGAAAAAGCAGTGTATACAAATTACAAACCACGTTCTTTTTACTTTAGAGACATTGTTAGGGCTATCTCTTAAAGGCAATGCTTGTGAATTTTATTAAATTTAACTTCCTCAACCAGTTTCCTTAAAACCATTTAGGTTTCAAATTTTTTGAGAATAAAATGTGGAATTCACGCAATTAAGGATAATCGACTATAATATTGTGATTGTATTATTTTATACTTAAAGTTTTTTTTTTAATAAATGAAAGCCTTATATATATATATTTAAGGTACCAGTGAGAACACGTGACAAATATATCTGGGATGTCTGGGGTCGAATCCCGGGCAGGCGCAACAACAGTAATTTTTCCTTCATGATTTTCCACTCCTTCCCGTAAATACGAGGTATACTTCCTCTAAATTCAACCTTCCTCATCCTTAACTCCCTACCCACCCGATTAATGTAGTAGCGCTCGGAAGAGTAGTAGGCCTACTATGAAGAATACGGGGAGGTAGGGGGGTTTATAGAAAATTATTTTATTTGTTTGAAATTTCAAAAGTTAAATCAAAATAAAAAGCTTTTGCAAGAGTAAGGGTGGGTTAAAAAAATTCACCTTTACTCCCCCCCTCATGTATAATCTAGTTTTGCATATTGTCGTGGTAAGACAAGTAACAATCTTACTCGACAGGGACTAGCTGTAAGATTTTGGAGTAGTTCCAGATTTTTTTAGAAGAAGAAGACGGTGAAAAAAAAAGAACAAAATCCGATATAAATCCTTGTGTATGTTTGCCCGACTCACGCGAGAGCGAAGTGTAAACAACTCGAATAAAATGTTGACATAAATATTACTACAAACGCCACCAATAGCTGTGGGAAGCTAGGAAGGGAGGGTAGGAGGGATTTATTTTCCTCCAGTGACTCTTCTTAGGGGACCAGGGGGAGTGAAAACAACTTGAAAATAAAAACTGGAAGGAAAATAACAACAATAAGGCACAAGGGAGCGACACGGAATGAAAACACATTCGATAGATTTAAAAGGTAAGTGGTATTAAATTGTGAATACCCCCAGGGTAGTTTGTTTTATTTCTAGTTCATACGTTTTAGCAAACGAGTTATTTAAGAGCTTCAACTGCTCCCACAGCTGATTTTAGAGCGGTGTCTCAAAAATGCAAGGAAAAAAAAATCACTCTAATCAAATGTCGGTGACAGTGTTTGGAACTAAAAGCTCACCATAACTGAATATGAAATGATATGACTTGAAATTTGATGTTCTAGTAATGTTTTTATGTAATCAACTGGAACTAAATCAGTAAAAATTAATTAATAATTATTATAAAATTATTTAGAGTTATTTTAGTTAAGTCATATGATTTAATATTGTAAAGCTCCTTACTAAACAATTACTATTTTAGAATGTTTTCTAAAATGTTCACCATTACTAAGGCTGATACTGTCCTAACGAGAAATTATTATTATTATTTAGCACCGCGTCTTACTTCCCTTTTGGATTATACGCTTAAGTACTAATTACGCTAATGGATTAGGAATTGGGAGGGTTGGATTTAGAGGAAGTGAACCCGCATTTGCGTGGAGGGAGAGTGGAAAGCCATTTAGGAAAAACCACCCCAGTTCACCCGACCGAGATTCGAACCTCGATCTCCCCGTCCTCGGTGGTCTAGCTAAACATGACTGGCGCGTTAGCCAACTACGCCACCGAGGCGGGTCCCTAACGAAAAAGTATCAATCGCTGTCAGGCCATCACACTGCTTAAAATACAGTGTGTGTGTGTGTGTGTGTGTGTGTGTGTGTGTGTGTGTGTGTGTGTGTGTATGTGTGTGTGTTTGTGATTTTTGCAGGAGAGTTATAAAGTATAATGTTTTGAGAAAAGAACCAATAATTATTCAAGCAAATTGTAATTATGGCTTAGTAAGGAGAGATATAAAATATCATATTTTGAGAAATTAAACAAAATTTGTTGAAGAAATTAAAATATAACCAAATTAAAATATAATATAAGGATCTGTTTAGTTTACTGGAACTACTTCTCTATTATGTCTAAGCTTATACGCCCTTCACCTACAAGTTACAACATATACTACGAATTTTCTTATCTCAAAGTGAAGAGGAAGGCTCGCTGCTAGTTCTCAAGTATCTTACAAATTTTTATGAGCCTACCAGAAGATGACTGTATTAATTTTGTGAAAGGCTCATTCTGGTGAAAGGGTCGTAGTAAGCCATTTATGAAAAACCACCCTTAATGCACTCGGCTGGGATTCCAAACCCAACCTCTCCGTCAACGATAAAATAGAATAGACGAGCCTAACATTTAGCCCGCGTGCCCATCAATGGGAGTATGAATCTCGGCTAGGTCTACTAGGGGGAAAGGGGCGGGTTCCCCTCCCATCAAGCTGTTACTGATTCTTCCCTCCAGACTTTTATGGATGTACTTTCTCAATCTTGTTCATGTCTAGCCTTTAAATTAAGAAAATTTGTTTTAGTTTATTTGTATTAGAGGAGAAGTCACTAGTAATTTATTAATTTCTGAAAAGTAAATATGTCCTACTTACTATCCATTAAGACTGATAATATCACTTCTGGTTCAGTAAGTCGCAAATAAGCATATAAACAAAATATAATTATGTTAATTATCACAGAAATATTATTGGACGCTCCAAAATCCAGTTTTAGATTTAATACCTGTTTAAATACAGTCTAACTTGGTTATAGCAAGCACAAGGAGGCCGACAATATTTCCTTGTTATAAAAAATACTCACTAGATCAACCATGAGTTAAATCTACCTTCTAATTAATTTAATCATCAATAACTTAATAAAAAGATATATTCAAAAATCCAAATTAACATTAGATATAAAAAATCATTTAATTACAGTGTACATACATATTATTTGTACTAATATGTTTGTATAAAAATACACAAAACACCTAATAATAAACACAATTTATTTCTACGTATCATAATTAAAAGCAATACTATTTAATAATAAACAGAATTAAATGATTCTAATCTTTAATTAACTTTAAAATTTATGTTTGTTTTAAGGATTTCACTTTTATATATGTGGTAGCAGGGCTAAAGGCCAGAAACTGGAGCAATAGATAGAGTGGGAACAGTTCCGAAGGAAAAGGTAAGTTCATAAACTGGCTTTAATTTCTATGTGTGGTAGTCATAAAAGCTAAGTCACCCTTTTAATTTTTGTCTATTCCAAGAATTATGTATTTCTGACTACCCAAGAAATCAACCCATTTGACCTCACAGTCCCATTTTTGAAACATCATTAAAAGTAAAATTATATATAGTAAATTAATGTCCCCTTTCAATCCTACTGTTTCCATTAATGGAACGCTATTACAATAATAAATATTGTTAGTTAAAAGGAAAAATAAACTATACCTATCTGGTATGTACCTATATTATTATCACTTAAGAGGAAAAAAAATAATCAAAAAGAACAAAAAAAATTTGGTATCAAATGGGGTAAGAATGTTTGCATATTTACCAGTATTTTTCCGGTACATCCTATTTAGTACTCTCGATTGAAAAGTTCTAAATTGTAAGAAAATACACGTAAATTAAAATCTTTATTGTTTTTATTTTTCTCATTACTGCCGTGATCTCGTTATTTCCGTGCTTGTTACAACCAGATTCGACTGTATTATAAATACAATAATAAAAATAAATTTGTTTTCCATGAGTGTGTAAAACACTCTACAAATGAACTGTACCGTCTCATTTACTTCTAGACCCATGTACAGAAAAAGAGAAAATGAAAAAAATGTCTTGAGGTCGTAGTTTTTTATTTCGTGCGGTTAGAAATATAAGACGCGCGGTAATGGCTAAGGATATGACAATGAAGGATAGCAAGAAGGTAAAATGTCTTCTTGGATATTTATGATGATTACCCAAGAATTTGTAGTGCGTGAGTGGAATATGGCCGTTGTCAGGCGTATTTAAACATTCATTTGTCATTTCCTCTGTATCAACTGTAACATTTTTTTTAAAAAGTATGGGTATTTATTTAATGGCCACTTTATGGACATACATAAATCAGTGACACAACTTACAAACTTAATTAACCAAATACCAGTACTATTACATAGATATTTACTAACTATATAACAAATTAAGCTCATATACAGAATGTACCATAACATGTGAGAACCACTTCAGGTGGACAGAAGACACAAAGAAATTAAAAAGTTCATATAAAAATGTGTTCCCATTTGACCTTGTTTCCGAGTTGCCTGCATGACGATGCATCGCCACATTTTAGCTGAGTAGCCAGATATTTATCGTTGAATGAAGGATTTCCTAACAAATGGATAGGTCTTGGTGGACTAACTGGCTAGCCTTTACGTTCCTCAGACTTTGAAATCCATTAGATTTGTGTTTGTGGGGCCACCTAAAACCAATTGTTTATTCGACACGCCTTGACAGCATTGAAATATTTCTTCAACGTATACAAGAAGGCTGCCAACGAAGCTGATAAACACCTGGTATTTTTGAAAGAGTGCAAAATTCTACGAAACTACACTACAGGCTTGCATTCAGGTCAGAGGTTTTCATTTTGAGCTTCATATCATGTTAAAAAAAATATCCACATTACTGGAGTACAAAGATGGCAATAACTCGGAATCAAGGTCAAATGGAACACATGTGTATATGAAATTTTTTCAATTTTGTGTGTCTCTTGCCCATCGCTGAAGTGGGCCCCACGTGTTACGGTACATCCTGTATAAATATAAAACATATTTAACCGTTTTAGAACCAGAGTCATCTAAGCTGATAGTAAATTATTCTGACCACTTAGCTACTGGGACTAGCATTGACGGTGTCTAATATGGTTTAACGGTTCATAAAACCGCGGACATATCATTGACTATATTTGAACCAAGCTCCCAGCCACTCGCATTGGTGACCACGTGTACAAAGACGTCATTATTGTCTAGTTTGGTTTTGATTTTGGGATAGTATTTATGAAGTAAGTGTTAGGAACGCGAGATAAGATTCGTGTTTTCTGCAGTTTTTATAGCAAAACTTTTTTTTTGTCCAGAATAAATAAAATATTGCTCCAGTAGAAAAATAGAGTTTAATTTTCTTCACGTCGTAATATCAAAATTGTTGAATATCTTTCATGAACATAGACACATTATGTGATAAACTTTTTAAATGAAGAGAAAAAGTTTTCACTAAATTCCAGGATACCCTTGACAGATATTCAACAACTTTTGAGGTCACAATGTGAAGAAAGGTAAACTCTATGTTTCTCGTATCATATAATCATCAACTGTTTCCAGCCTGTGGTTGGGTCAGTTTAGTAAAATGCCTCCATCTTCCTATATACTTTCACCGCTCTTCCTCCTTTAATTTCTTCCATTATTCTCCCCTTATTCGAACACTTTCTATTATCTGCCTCTCCCATCTCTTTCTTGGCCTCCCTTGCGGTCTTTTTTCCTACACACTTCATCTAAATCATTCTCTTTAGCATCCTCTCTTTCTCCATCCTCATTACATGCCCATACCATCTCAGTCTTGCTTCCTCTACTACCTCATGTACTTCCTGTGCCTCTACTCTTTCCCGGATAAATTCATTCCTAAGGGAATATAAAAAAAAACTGCAAAAATATTCTCCTTAACTCGTGTTACCTTCAATCGCACCTAAATTACCTGAATCTGAATTCAATTGGAATGAGTCAGAGAAAAACACACATAGAAACTAGGTCTAAGTTATTTCTGTTGATAGTTCATATTCAGTAGTGCTAACCTGTCACCTAACCCTGCCGGTAACATAGATTACTGTTCCTCCCCAAGCTTGGGAATATTGGTGAAAGGGGTGAAAGGAGCTACATCGGGGGTTGAAAGTGTGTTGGTGCTTATTGAAGCACAAACGGGGAAAGTTGGACTATTCCGGGCGTTGCTCAAGGGTGGTTTCTGTTGCGAACACGACATGAATATTAAATATTCAGTTAAAGATACCTCTCAACTTTACCAGTGAGAAGTAGATATGGGAACTAGAACAGATACTTGGGTAAGTTATAACGTCCCAACATGTAACTGGGTTAGTCTTTGCGTTCAACTTAGCTTACAATGATTATTATTTATTTTGTAGGCGTTTAATTAATCATTACTCTAAGCCTCTTGGGCTGCACTTATAGTAAACTTTGAATCTTCAGGGTAGGTCTTATGAGTAATGACAACTTTAATGACGTTTTCTACCTGGGACTCAGCGGCCAGTCGAGATAGGTTTGTCCATGTTAGTATGTTTCCATTTTATTAAGTTATTTTGAAAAAAAAAACTAAAACAAATTTATATCTTAAATAATTCTAAAACTATTCTTACATTGTCACAGTTTTTTGATCTTGAAGTAGGTTCTTTTTGTTTGTTTTTTGTAATTGCGTTTTTGGGAAATTGTTTACAGCTCAAGATTATTTGGTTAGTTCACGAAAATAGCCTGTAGAAATAAATATTCATGTCAGGATTAAAAACCTCCGTGAAAACATATGTCCATCTAAAATATGAAACAATAAAAATATAAGATTGAAGTCTACGTTGATGTTGTTCAGCTGTAAATATAAGATTGAAGCTACGTTGATGTTGTTCAGCTGTAAATATAAGATTGAAGCTACGTTGGTGTTGTTCAGCTGTAAATATAAGATTGAAGCTACGTTGATGTTGTTTAGCTGTAAATATTAGATTGAAGCTACGTTTATGTTGTTCAGCTGTAAATATAAGATTGAAGCTACGTTGATGTTGTTCAGCTGTAAATATTAGATTGAAGCTACGTTGGTGTTGTTCAGCAGTAAATATTATATTAAAGCTACGTTGATGTTGTTCAGCTGTAAATATAAGATTGAAGCTACGTTGATGTTGTTCAGCTGTAAATATTAGATTGAAGCTACGTTGGTGTTGTTCAGCAGTAAATATTATATTAAAGCTACGTTGGTGTTGTTCAGCTGTAAATATTAGATTAAAGCTACGTTGATGTTGTCCAGCTGTAAATATTAGATTGAAGCTATGTTGATGTTGTTCAGCTGTAAATATAAAATTGAAGCTACGTTGGTGTTGTTCAGCTGTAAATATTAGATTAAAGCTACGTTGATGTTGTCCAGCTGTAAATATTAGATTGAAGCTACGTTGATGTTGTCCAGCTGTAAATATTAGATTGAATGTTTACACTCGTCAACAGAAGAGGACACGTGTTATCAGCAGATACACAAAAGGCCTCGCAGAGTTAACTATTGATTTATTTACCAATATTTATATGTCTTACATTGGTGTTAGACGCCTAAATTGTTTAGGTGCGTCAAGTTAAGATGCAGCCCACTTCGAAAAATAACTTAGAATACACCTAGTAGGCAAATTCGTTGAATAGAGCTGTGGAAAGCGTTTATATACCTTACAAACATCGATATTTTCGATAGCAATAGGTATTTACTCAATATTTTTGTTCCAATACTTTTCTCATATGAATATCAGGAGAAAGCCTGTGCCGTGCACAGTATTATTTATTTTTTATTATTTTAAATATGACAGAGGCCTTTTTATACCATAATCTAAAGTGTATTTTAAATGTCTTATGATTGTCTAACAGATGGCAGCACTAACTCAATTTGACCTATAACTGGACTTTACCTCTTTGTCTCTTGTATCCTTGGGAATAGAATAACCGTTGTTCATGAGTTTTAAGACGTCAGTCTCGCAATATATGTCAATATTAAAAGAACCCACTTGGGTGGCCGCATGATCTAGACTGCCGAAGACGGGGGTGTTGATGTTCTAATCTCGGTTAGGTGTGAGTTTTTTCAAAATGGTTTTTCACTCTTCCATACGCAAATGCGGGTACACTTCATATAAATCTAACTTTCATCATCCCTAAACCATTAGTGCAATTAGTACACAAGCGTACAATCCAAATGGGTAGTAAATCGTGGTGTTAAAAATATATTAGAAGGAAAAACGTACGGTACATACGTCATTCGGCCTAGGTTCAAAACCTATCTCTGCTAAATTTGGTTAGATTGGGCCAATCATTTGACAGTAATCATGGAACAGAAAGACAGACATTCGAAGTACCAAACGGTTGAACTAAAACAAAATGTTTGCTCCCTGCAGTCAATTTATTTTTAACCGTATCGATAAAATATATTTCCTGATTTCTAAACACCGATGGTAGGGAGCTCCAATAACGTTCACTGGGAATAGTCTCTACTCAATCTCCATTCATGAAGTGGGACAGCTTCGATCAAAACTACTACAAAGCCAGAATCTACTGCTTCGTTTACCAGCAAGGAAGCCATCTTCCATCTGGTTTTGAAGAACCTATATAAACGAAAAGCAAAGTAGAATGAAGGAAATATTGCTCCAGACGAGTTATCAGGACTTCTTTTCGACAATTTTAAATACATCGTACGTCACTTTTTTTAAAAAATAACTCGTGGAAATCGTTGAGAAACCACGTGGGAAGATGATTAGGACGCCTTAATGTGAAGGAATATAAGTTCAGTTACACCTTTTTTTAAAAAGCATAACGTCTTACTACCCGTTCAGTTTATACGTTAAGTTACAGTGTAAACTCTAAAAGGGGGACGGGAAGAGAGGGAGTAAAATAACGCGAATAGAATAAATGTTGTTTTTCTTAAATAAAACAATCAGATATAAACGAAAAATTTCCATTTTTAAAACTAAGCATGATTTTTTTTACATGCAGAAAAAGTTAAAATTATTCAAATGTGTTAAAAATATCGTGGTATTATTTTACATAAAATGTAAGTGCAACCTACAGTAAATCATTTATATTTTATTTGCCAAACCCTTTCTTCACCTCTGACAAGACGTGTATTAATCACAACTTGTGAATGTGAGGAATGCCAGGCCTCCACCGTGGTTCGGATCCCACGTTAAACTGTAGGTCCTCCATTTCATCTCACAATCACCCTATCATTACACATTAGCGTAAGTGCGTATAGCCCGAACGGGTAGTAAGACGCGGTGCTAATAATAATAATAATAATAATAATAATAATAATAATAATAATAATAATAATAATAATAATAATAATAATAATAATTTTTATTTGTACATCTGAAACAAAGGTTATACGGCTTAGTTTTAAAAAGGGGAAGGAATAAACATTAGCTTGAATGCATCGGCAGTTGCTTGGAAAGAGGATCGCAAAACAACATGAAAAGTCACAATATGGTATACCATATTTAGTACACCCAATCAGGATTCAAACGAAATAAGATTCCAACCTTGTGTATCATAATGAAGCAAATTTTTCGAAAATGCATGTACATTTCTTATAAATCTTACCTTATCGAGTCTTACTTACTAACGTAATTCAAATAGGTATAATCCGGACGGGTAGTAAGATATAATGATATATATATAAATGAAAGAAATAACTTAGATGATTTAATTCATGAAATAGTATTTTATCAATTAACCTATGTTTAAAATAAAACAAAATAAAAGAGAAATAAAATAACCTCACCGACCCGTTTCGACTGTCGAATGCCCCAAGGAGTCACCCTCGTAATAGACTGGACTTCCGATAAAGGATATATTGATGTTTGAATACTAGTTGGTGGTACTAGGGGAGTTTTTCCCTATATGGTTTTCCACTATCTTTTTCCACGAAAATGCGGGTACGCTTCTTTTAAATTCAACCTTCTATATCTCTAGCACATTAATGTTACTAACACATGTGCGTATAACCCGAATGATTAAGAAGTAGCGCTATAAATAATAATAAAAACAGCCTCACCAAATTAAGCGCGAGATTTTTTTACAATGGTTGTCTTGATAATATATAATATATGTGTTTTCCTTGACAGAGAACATAATAATAGTCTCAGGTCAGCCGCTTGTGAGGAAGATACCGCCACTATTGTCGTGCTGCCTCGCTGGTCACCTATACACTTGGCGCGTTCTTAACTTTTTAAGTGGGGATCTAGGGGAAAGCAAGTCAAAGGGAAATGTTTTTGCACTTTTTATAGCAAAACTTTTTTTGAACAAATAAATAAAGCATTGCCTTAGTAGAAACATAGAGCGTAATTTTCTTCACATGGTGATATCAACAGTTGTTGAATATCTGTCATTATAGCGGCATTAGATGAGAAACATTTTAAATGAAGAGAAAAGGTTGTCATTAAATTTCAGGAGACCCTCAATGGTTGTCCAAGAACTTGGGTATTTTACTTTCTTCTGCTGAAGAAGGGGACTAATGTACCCCAAAAATTTTGAGGCCAGCAGTTATCTGGTAAATGTGTAGGCCTTGTCCTTCTATTCGTTTTTATATGTTTAATTTGAGCGTATTATTAGTAACTTTTGTAACTGTCATAAAATATAGGACTTAGGTGTTAAACTTTTTCTGGTATAGTTTGATGGTCATGGGAAGATCGGGGTTTGAATCCCGCCCAAATATACTAAGGTGTTTTTTCTACATTATTTCCCGCCTTCCTACCACAAATGCAGGCAAATTTATTCTCAATTATACCTTCTTCATTCCTACAGTACTATTGTGGTAGCTAAAACAATAATGGTTTGTGTAATATTGCACTGTATATTACCGGTTGGAATAAATGCAGCCGAGCAAGAGGAGAAGGGCGAATTTTAAGTAAATCCTCAAACATTACACTCGTTGCGGGGGATCCCCAAATGTAAAAGCCTACAACGACGCACCATGTCGGGATGTAAAAGTAAACACGGGATAGTTTTCATTTCACATGTTTATTTTATGAAACATATTCCATGTATTATATTCTCTCTAACGCACCCCTTGAATATTCATGACAAAAGACCGCATTAATGGCTTCAACAGATAAGGGCAGGAGTACCCTTAATACCTAGGAAAGCTGTGTTCGGTAAAAATACTCTTAAGAGAGTTGAGGATTTGTTTTGTACTAAGATGAAAATCTTCAAGCAAATACTTTAAAATAACTTCAGATATTTAAAAAGTGAAGCTATTTCCTCAGACAATGATTACTTGAGTAATATACACCCGATTTTCATTATTTAAAAGAAATTTTTTTTAAGCATAAGATGTGCCCCAAAAATTCAAATTTCAAAGGAGAAGCCACAATGTAAGAAAACGACATTTCTTTGAACAAAAATTATTTGAGCTTTACCAAATAGATTTTTTAAATAAAATAATTTACTTCAAGGATTATTATATCAAAGTTTACAAATTTGAAATAGCGATGACACATTCTATAAATAAATTATATTAGTCAGTAAATGAATGAAACAGGGCTCCCGAAGTCATAAAAAAGTTGTTGAGATCTCTAAAAAAAGTATTGAATTGTGTATTTGAACAAAAATCACAAAAGTTTCAACTTTAACTGGGATTTATAAAAAAAAATGAATTCTACAAGAAAAAGAAATTGACTTAGACGATTTTTCACCTGGGTATCACTAGTATTTCTTTTTAGCGCCGCCGCGTCTTAATACTCGTTCGGTTTGTACGCATATGTACTGATTATGCTAATGTGCCAGGGATTAGACAGATTGGATTCATAGAAAGTGTACCCACATTTGTATGGAAGGAGATAGGAAACCATTTAGATAAAGCCACTATCAGTTCATATGACCGGGATTTGAATGCCGGTCTCCCTATCATCGGAAGGCCGGTTTATTGTGAGAAGGACGACTTATACCGTTCAACCACTGAAGTTGGTCTTACGAAATTAGTGTAGTAGAGGGTATGAGTATGAATTTACTATTTTAATTCCTATAACCATCACTAATTGAATTGTTTTTTAATTCCTATCTCTTCGGGCTATAAGCATATGTGATCATTACTCTAATGGGGTAGGTATGAGAAAGGAAATCTCTTAGAAGGCAATTACTTGCATCTGCGTGGAAGGAGAGAGGGAAACCATTTAGGGAAAAAACAACCTTAGTATACCCGACCAGGATTCGAACTTTAATCTCCCCACCATCAACAGGTCAATCAGTCTAACATGAGAGTGGTATTTAGAAAAAAATAATCTTCAAAATAACTGTGCAGTAGTTGCAGCCAGGAATCAAGGAACAGGAAGTTACAGCTAAGAAATAAATTCATTTTTTATTTTTCAAATTAAATAACATATTTATATCAATTCTCAAGAATGATATATTAATATTCAATATATGCTTGACAACACCATCCTTTGTTTTTACAACCTAGTTTTAAGTGTAATTATGACTCAAAGGTCTATTATTTTAAAATGTACTTAATTTTTAGATAGTTATTATAACTTCTAATACATTTTTAATTAAATTGTAACATAGCTTATAATTAATATTACCAAATTTTTGACAAATACATTTAAACTATTGTGCATATATATTATATTTATATTACATATTTATGTTTTTTCATGTCAATACAATATAACTTGTCCAACTTAAATTGAATGTTATTTTTTCTAAATATTATTAAATGTTCCTTACTAAGAAATTCAATTTTTCTTTTCAAAAAAATGAGAGTGATGCCTTAGACAGTTTGGCCACCGAAGCGGGCAAGATTGACTTTAATTAATAAACTAGTTTCCTCACGTGGTCAGCTGAATAAAAATGCCATGAAAGTGATCATTTGCCAAACCCCTGATCTAATCGTGTCTTTGCCGCCGGTGCATCCATTTGTGCACCTTTTAGTGAACCCAAACCCATCTGAAGAGTAACCCCCTCTATGTACCCCTATTGCTGAGGAACCCGGACATGTCAAGCCTACCCTCGCGTCCAGCCTCCTGTAGGTACGGTCGGGAAGTACTCAGACTGGACAGGGTTAACGCGTCACCGCTTGCATACTGATGACGGCGCAATTCAACAAAGCGGCACGCTCCTCTAGGTTACTACACAGGGTCACGGACAAACTACCAACTAGGACGCTTTTGTCTCATCCAGTACACTGGAATATAGGGGCATGAAGGGGGCGGGAGGAGTACAATGGGGAACTCGCTAGTACCTTTATATGTCGCTCTAACTTTGAGATCGCTAACCCGATATATCGCGTGTTTATAACTAAGTTAAGGTCGCTACTAACGAACTTTGTTTGGTCAGAGAGCGTGGAGGTGTCTCAAAGAATTAGCACATTCTCAAGGAAGGGAAGAGATCAGAGAAATCTTCAAATATTCAAATGAGCGGCAAGATCTGATTCATCAAAGTTGTTGCCTCCTAACTTTAATAGGATGAGCCTTATAGAAAATAAAAACTTTATTTTTGAGGCCAAAATTGATAACGTTTTACCTTTAATTAATGTTATATCATAGGTATTGATAATATCTATCAATAGTGAAAGTCTCCCTCCACGCAAATGCGGGTTCACTTCCTCTAAATTCAACCTTCCTCAATTCCTAATCCATTAGCGTAATTAGTACTTAGGCGTATAACCCGAACGGGTAGTAAGACGCGGTGCTAAATATTATTATTAATAGTGAAAGCTACATATTCCATGGCTTGACGTATGATTACGTGACAGTGCTCACATTCAACAAATCAACGTGACCGTTCCTCTTCTTCTTTTTCTTCTTATTCTTCTTCTTCCAATATAGAAAGCTATATATACCCGGGATTGACCAACTGGTGAATGAAATTGTATCTCGGAGATAGGTATTATAGGAGTCAAAACCTGTTTAGATTAAAATAAAATTGGATAATGTATAATAGTAGGAAATGTCCTGATACTATGTAAATAAGGCCTGGATTTAAAATTGTAAGATGCCAGGCCAAATTATATTGGTAATTTAAAAAAAATATAGAACACTTACACATAAGTGTCATTCTTGTATGTATAGAGCGTATTAATATTATTATTATTATTATTATTAATATTAGTAGTAGTAGTAGTAGTAGTAGTAGTAGTAGTAGTATGTGTTCTGTATAGCGACAGATCCATTCCTACTAGTCAGTGAAACTTAAGACCTCCAATTCATCCTGTCCTCTGCCTCCTCCGTCATCTTCCAGAAATTTCTTCTTTCCTTCAAGTAATTTATTATTTGAATCCTCCTTCTTCCTAAGCTCCTCTTTCCCTCAACATTTCCTTCTATGATGTGCAGAAGACAGTTCCTAAGGATGTGTCTGATCCAGTTTGCTTTGTACCGAAGAATCACATCCAAAATGGTTCTCTTCTCACCCACTCTTCTTAGGACTTGTTAATTCATCACCCTGTCTGTACACCTGATCTTCTCAATTCTTCTCCAGCACCACAATTCAAAGCTATCAAAGTATTTATTTTCCATCTTCCTGAGTCTCCCAAGTTTCTGCCCCAAATGTAACATTTCATCAGTTTCCTCCTCAGTTACAAACTCAACTTGCTGGTCAGGAGTGACCTCTTTTTGTTGAAAGCTTCCTTGGCCATGGCGATCCTCAACCTAATTTCTTTGGTAGAGTTATTTATATATATATATATATATCTGTACCATATAAATATATATATAAAGAGAGAGAAAGAGATAGTATTATGTCGGTTTGTACCTTATTCGCCGCTACAAAAAAATCGTGCAATTTTACTGCCTATGTATTTTACAAATGTTCACGGTCCAGCCTAATGATAGATTCAGGGGGGTGGGGGGGGCGAGAGAGTAAACTTACCTCCACATTCTTGGAGAAAGAGCTGGAAACCATTTATAAAACATCGCCCTCAGTACGGCTGGTGAGATTCTAACCTCAACCTCTCCATCACTGACAAACCAGACTATACTAGACTGACGCCTTGGTCCATGAAACCACCGGTGTTTTTTTTTTGTTTTCTTTACAATTAGGTTTAATGTATTCTTGCCGTTGTGTCAACGCTATCGATGCTACCAAACATGGTGGTCAATGTCCACCCGGTTGTCCAGACGATTTACCTCCTGATTCTCCCATACGCTACTGTTAACAGGTTTTTTAACAGTTAAAAAACCAATTAAAAAATAAAAGCCACCAATTTATACCTCATGTTAGACATTTGGAAACTTTTATTTTGTTGTGCTTGCCTTCTTTAACTGCCTTTTTACTTCTTATGTTCGATGCTCTCTGGTATTTTTGCGACAGAAATGGGGACACGATTTGCATGCTATCTACCGGGTGATTCACAATCTTGTCACGTAAAAAAAATTAGTTTCATTGAAAAGGTTAGGTCTAGTAAAATAGCCTAAAGTTTTCAAATCATATACGATAATCGTAGGGTATATAATATTTAACATTATTTAAAATATCATCTTCAGTGAACGAATGGTCTGATTTAAGGTGTCACTGTTGTGTTAGACTGGCCTTCTGAAGATCAGAGTTTGAATACCAGTCTGGTTTACTAAGGAGTGTTGTTGATTAATGGTTTCCCACCCTCCTTCCACGAAAATGAGTTTATATTACCTAAAAAAGAATGCTTCCTTCCTCATCCCTACCCTAATAGAGTACATTTCAAAATGCTTAAAACCTGAGCAGGTTTTAAGACGCAGTGGTAAGAAATAAATAAAATATTATTGATGTATTCTTTAAATTATTAATATAGTTTATACTAGTGTGTTGGCCAGTACCAAGCTTCGCCTGGACTTGAATCCAGTTTGGCCTGTGTAGCACTTTATCACGTAGTTGTTGAATCCTAAAATATTGTGGCCTGAGCCAAGATTTGTCCATCCCTGACTCGAGTTTGGCCTGTGTAGCACTTTATCACGTAGTTGTTGAATCCTAGAATATTGTGGCCTGAGCCAAGATTTGTCCATCCCTGACTCGAGTTTGGCCTGTGTAGCACTTTATCACGTATTTGTTGAATCCTAGAATATTGTGGCCTGAGCCAAGATTTGTCCATCCCTGACTCGAGTTTGGCCTGTGTAGCACTTTATCACGTAGTAGTTGAAGCGTTTGCGACATCGATTCTTTCTGATAACTGCTGGCCTCTCAGTCCTATCGTTTACTTTGGAAACACTTATTTACATTTTGGATTGCCTGCTCCCATAGTTGCCGTTAGGAAAATATTTGAGAAACGAAATGAAAAAAAAAAAAAATCGTTCAAACTTTCAGCTCAAGATGTTGAGAGTGAAATACATTCACGTTCTAAACACGTTTTTGTTTAAATAGGCGAGTAGTTTGAGAATAACTTTGCGCGGACTTAAAATAAATCGGTAAGGCACTAATATAACATTCTAAATTCAACATCGGTGGGAGATCAGACCGTTTGCCTAGTTTGATTTGCCTTTGCCAGGTAGGTAGGGGTTTTAATCACGGCTAATAGACTAAACTAATGATAATGGGGACATCAGGGCTCAAATCCCGGACGGGTGTACTGGGTGAGAGGGGAGGGAGTGCTCATATATGGGGGTTGGTTCCTTTTAAATGCAAATTCGGGTACACTTCATCTAAATTCAACCTTCCTCATCCATACTCCATTAGCGTATTTAGCTAATTATGCTTATAGCCCGAACGGGTAGTAAATACGTGATGTAAAATTAAAACTCCAACGTCTACAAATAGCTATAACTCTATAGCTCATCAGTCATTGGTGTAATTATTAAAAGTGAGGCGATTCTGGATGGGCAGTCAGACGTGGTGGGACCATTTTTACTTAATTGCGCGAATGGAAGAATCTAAAACCTTGCTGAAGGTACTGACTGGCAAACTTAATTGGAAGAAACCAATGGAAACACCTAGACACAGTTGGGAGGATAACATTATAATGGACCTGAAAGAGATAGAGTGTAATGAGGTGGACTAGATAGAACTAGCTCAAGATAGCGATAGGGTGTAATGAGGGGGACTGGATAGAACTAGCTCAAGATAGGGATAGGGTGTAATGAGGGGGACTGGATAGAACTAGCTCAAGATAGGGATAGGGTGTAATGAGGTGGACTGGATAGAACTAGCTCAAGATAGGGATAGGGTGTAATGAGGTGGACTGGATAGAACTAGCTCAAGATAGGGATAGGGTGTAATGAGGTGGACTGGATAGAACTAGCTCAAGATAGGGATAGGGTGTAATGAGGTGGACTGGATAGAACTAGCTCAAGATAGGGATAGGGTGTAATGAGGTGGACTGGATAGAACTAGCTCAAGATAGGGATAGGGTGTAATGAGGTGGACTGGATAGAACTAGCTCAAGATAGGGATAGGGTGTAATGAGGTGGACTGGATAGAACTAGCTCAAGATAGGGATAGGGTGTAATGAGGTGGACTGGATAGAACTAGCTCAAGATAGGGATAGGGTGTAATGAGGTGGACTGGATAGAACTAGCTCAAGATAGGGATAGGGTGTAATGAGGTGGACTGGATAGAACTAGCTCAAGATAGGGATAGGGTGTAATGAGGTGGACTGGATAGAACTAGCTCAAGATAGGGATAGGGTGTAATGAGGTGGACTGGATAGAACTAGCTCAAGATAGGGATAGGGTGTAATGAGGTGGACTGGATAGAACTAGCTCAAGATAGGGATAGGGTGTAATGAGGTGGACTGGATAGAACTAGCTCAAGATAGGGATAGGGTGTAATGAGGTGGACTGGATAGAACTAGCTCAAGATAGGGATAGGGTGTAATGAGGTGGACTGGATAGAACTAGCTCAAGATAGGGATAGGGTGTAATGAGGTGGACTGGATAGAACTAGCTCAAGATAGGGATAGGGTGTAATGAGGTGGACTGGATAGAACTAGCTCAAGATAGGGATAGGGTGTAATGAGGTGGACTGGATAGAACTAGCTCAAGATAGGGATAGGGTGTAATGAGGTGGACTGGATAGAACTAGCTCAAGATAGGGATAGGGTGTAATGAGGTGGACTGGATAGAACTAGCTCAAGATAGGGATAGGGTGTAATGAGGTGGACTGGATAGAACTAGCTCAAGATAGGGATAGGGTGTAATGAGGTGGACTGGATAGAACTAGCTCAAGATAGGGATAGGGTGTAATGAGGTGGACTGGATAGAACTAGCTCAAGATAGGGATAGGGTGTAATGAGGGGGACTGTGTTGAACTAGATCAAGATAGGGATATGATGTAATGAGGTGGACTGGATATAACTAGCTCAAGATAGCGATAGGGTGTAATGAGGGGGACTGGATAGAACTAGCTCAAGATAGGGATATGATGTAATGAGGGGGACTGGATAGAACTAGCTCAAGATAGAGATAGGGTGTAATGAGGTGGACTGGATAGAACTAGCTCAAGATAGAGATAGGGTGTAATGAGGTGGACTGGATAGAACTAGTTCAAGATAGGGATATGATGTAATGAGGTGGACTGTATAGAACTAGCTCAAGATAGGGATAAGGTGTAATGAGGGGGACTGTATAGAACTAGTTTAAGATAGGGATGAGTGGCGTATTTTGTTCAAGCGTGGCAATGAACTTAACATGCTAGCATATTCAGTGTTGGAATTCACACATTTTTTTTTTACTTTTTCATGGGGAAAATAATTTGAGAAAGTATTGTGATACTATTTTATATTTTGACAGAATAATTTGTATATCTACCTGATTCCTAAAAAGTGTATTTTCGAGTGCATACGAGCACAATATATGAACTTCTACATAGCATAAGCAACGCCTGGAAATTTTTTTAAAATTAATTAATGTCTTTGTTTTTTTTAGAACCAAATGCATAAACATAAAGCCAAAAGCAGTAAACATAAAATGTATTTTTGTTCTTAAAAGGCTACAATAATTTTTACTAAATGTCACTCATTTGTAGAGGGTGGTAATTGAAGGAATAATTTGTAGGGCTCAGATCCCCAGAAATAGAAGAATGTGTCCAGATAAATTTTAAAACGTATTTTTTAGTGTATTACATTTATTTCTGATTTCTTTCCTATGTGGTACTAAATATTTTTATGCCGTATATAATATGAGCTCTTGTGAATACCAATTTAGGTTACACTATATAAAACCACCAAAAAAAAAGATAGTTGATAAAGTTTTTTTAAATACAATACAACGTTTATTTTATTTTAACGTTATCACAAGTGAAATTTAAAGCTTCATAAAACGAATAAAAAAGATATATGTAAAAACAAACTTCACAAACAAGTTTAAGCGCAGTCTTGGAGATTTAGACAGCTTCATTAGCTTGTGCTTGGTGACGAGCATTGTGTAAGCGACGACTGTTTTAGTTTTCTAACAATTCGAGTAAATACAATATTAAATAGCCCGTAAGTTTGGGTGATTTAGTATTTAAGGTAGGAGAGTAATGAACTCTAGTTAATATATGTACAGCCGAAACGGTTAACAAGCGAAGGTGAAATTAAATGATTAAAAAACTGTAAAACCACTATAATAAAAGGATGGTATACCATTAAGGGCAATGTTTTTGAAGTTTTTATAGCAAAAACTATTTTTTGGCTAAAATAAATATGATATTGCTCCAGTTGGAACATAAATTTTAATTGTTTATACCTGCCGATGTCAGCAGTTCTTGAAGCTTTGTTATTTGATTAATAGAATTAGGTGAGAAACTTTTTATATGAATAGAAAAAGTGTTCATGAAATTCAAAGAAACCCTTGACAGATATTCAACAACAGCTGTTGAGGTCACCATATGAAGAGAATTAAACTCTATGTTTACTTAGACCACAAAACTATTTTGCTCTATTTTTTTCTTTATTTTTTTAGCACCACATCTTACTACCCGTTTGGATTATACGCTCATGAACTAATTACGCTAATGGTTTTAGGGATAGTGGAGGTTATATTAATAGGAAGTGTACCCGCATTTGCGTGGAGGGACAATGGAGAATCGTTTTGTAAAAACCACCCTCAGTACACCCAACCGAGATTTGAACCTCGATCTCCCCGTCATCAGCACTCTAGTCTCCTGCGAGAGTAGTGCGATAGACCACCACCGATACGGGAATATTTACTATAGCTAAGAGCAGTGATTCTGCGGTTTTTTAATGTTCCCTACACCCTCTTAAGAGCCCGCCTCACTGTTAATTAACCTGGATATTAGATACAAAACTACGCTCGGACCTTAAAACGTATCGGGGTGCGATTTTATGGCTTCTTATTTTAACAACAGGGAAATTTGGATAAGTTTAGAATTGTTTCACTTTAAAAAGGATTATTTTAATTTTCAGTGTATTTTTTTTTAGAAATACTGTAAAACTGTTTCACTAGTCACAATTTCACTGTGTTTTTTAATATACTTCAGGTTACCGCACCATGATGTGACGCCTAGTTCAAGCTGTATTACCTAAGCTAGGTGTTTCCCAATGAGATGGGCTCTTAAGTGATCCTTTTTCATGAGGTGGATGTTTTCACTATGACCATCAACATTCAAGCAGTTTTTATAAGTTGTGATTTTTTCCGAAATCTTCAAGGTGAATTCTGGTACAGTCATTTAAAAATTATCTATGCTAATTCTCTTTCCGTTAGATATAACGCACTTTAGTGGCTTCATGGTTTGAGATAGTGGAGTACAACTGGTAGTCCGCGGGCCAAATGCAGCCCGAGATCACTGAAAATGTGGTCCTAACAATATTCTGGAGGAAAAATAAAGTGAAACCCTCGGTAGAACTGTGAAATAGCTTATGAGTAGGATAAAAATATTTATTTAAAAAGGTCAAGATTCTATTTTATCCCGCATTTATTTGATTTAAAAAATTTATAATATATTAATTGTATAATGCTAAATTGTGAAAGTGTATGTGCGTACATATTTCATAATACTTTTAGAGAAATTAATAAACTTGGTTTTTTGGCAATACAATTTGAAAGATTCTACCAACCAAAAATACCATTTTTGCTGACGTATTGAAAATAATTGTTTACTAAGTATTGTTTGTAGGTCTTTATTAGGTTGATGTGATTACTAAATATATATTCGACCCGCGGTGCAAAATTATTACCATATTTGGCCCTTGGATGAAAAAGTTTGTGCCACCCTGGTCTAAGGTGTCACTCTTGCAATAGACTGGACTACCAATGGTGGAGAGATTGGGGTTCGAATCCCAGTTGGTTGTACTGAGGGTGGTTTTCCCTAAATGGCTTTCCACTCTCCATCCACACAAATACTGGTACACTTCCTCTAAATTCAACCTTACTCATCCCTATCAAATTAGTGTAATAGGTACATATGCTTGAACCCAACGGTTAGTAAGACATGGTGATAAAATAGTAAAATAATAAAAAAGTTGGTTTGATAAAGTTTGTGAAAGAAGTGACATCTATAAATAAAACACTTTTAATATTTGATTTTTGACTATTTTAAAGAGGTTTGTAATTCAAATGTAATGTGTTTTTATCTAATTCTATTGTTTTATTTGTTTTTTCAGGTAAGTACCCCAGCTCACTTTGGTGGTGTCCGTTTTAAGGGGAAGAGTGAGTATAATATTATTTAATTTACAGAGATATTCTCGTGTGTTGGTATTTAACTCGTAATATAAACGTTACATTCAATAAGATAAGCATCTCATTAGTACAGATATATAGACTTAGAAAACTGTCTTGTTTATTCAAAAGTTTTAGAAAACCTTTCCTTTAATTTTGAGTGGATCTAATCCTGAATTTTTTTTAAAAATATTGTAATTAACTTCATTTTCTAGAACTCACCAAATATGATATCGCTTGACTGCTTTATGCTTATTAAAAACATATTGGAATGCGGCAAGCTATAATAATTTAATAACGTAGATTTATTGTACCAAGAAAATAAATTGAGAGTGGTTAAGAACAAACTGGTAAGAAATAAATTGGGACCTAAGCTGTATGAAAAAACAGGAGAATGGATAAAGTTACATAATTAAGAACTTCAATCATCCCCAAACATATATGAGGAGATCAGGGTAAATCCACATTCCACCTTATCTCGGTAGACAGACACGCTACCGACTGAGTTAAGGTGTCGGACATACCACCTGATCTAAGGAATATAACTAAGCAAAATAATAAAAATATACCCGGGTCTTTGTAGAATCCAAGTTAATTATAATAATTGGTAGCTTCATTTTGTCAGTGAACCTTTCCCCAAACGAACCATCGTTAAAACTTATTCATGGTCATGTTTAAAAAAAAACTAGTTTCACGTATCATGATTCTATTACATGGCGGTTCCTTTTTTTATTTCAGACAATTCCTTGAATCTTAAATAAGAACATAAAGCCAGTTTCGCAGCAATCCCAAATTCTCACATTTATGGTGAAATAACTTATACATGAAAGGATTCCAAATATTAATTAGCTGGAAGTAACCTTTTATTTTTTTTTAATCTTAGGTTTCCTTATTTAAAAAATCTAGCCACATCTTGCCAACCGCTTTGATTGTGTTTTTTAATTAGGTTTTTAAATTACCTACCAATTATTTAAAATGATTGTTTTATTTAAAATAAAAACAATTAAAATGGTTCAGTTATCAAATAAATCCAAATAAAGTGATTCGTCAGTAATTAATTTTAGTGTGTTTATAAAGAATTATTTAAATTTCTTGGTTAAGAAAAATTCAAGTTTGTAATATTAATGTAACACATATAAAATACCGCAAGGTATTTTTATATTTAAGTGTACTTATTAAATATTATGTTAAGTTTCATTACGGCTAAACGTTTAATTATATTAATCTTTAGAATATTTATCAATAACTTTAATTTAATATTCAGAAATTGATGCTTCAAAGAATTTTTTCTCACATTTACGAGGTGGAAAATGTTGCTGTAAATAGATGTATTGTTTTTGAACTGAATAAGGGGTAAAAACGAATTTATTTAGTTTTTAGGTCAGTGGAGACGAAAATACGTAGGCGTATGCGTGGGTGGGTGTTCCTTCCCCCTCCCTCAACCACCTACTCCCCTCCTATCTAATCCTCTCCGATGCGAGATGTTGTAGCAAAACGAGAGCGAGCAAGCTCTCTCGACTTCCTGTGGGTTGTAGCTTCTGTTATCAGTGGCACTCCCCTGATATACACACCGCCAGCATTACACCACAGGGGATATGTAAGACTACCTAGAAAGGGGATGAATATATCATGCGAGAAACACCTCAATTACACTACATCATTTTTTATTCTGTGATGCTAGCGGGGGTGAGCTTGATGTAAAAAAAAGTATTTGTTTATTAGTTTATTTAAAATAATCTCTATAAAATATTGGTTAAATAAGGACTTGAATTACATATTAACCTAGCCTAAGTACGTCTAAAACCAAGCCCTGGTACTTTATCCCCGTGTCTTATTGCCTATTAAATATGATAAATTACTGTAATTGGGTAGGGATGATGAAGGAATCCTTTTAGAGGTACTCTACCCGTATTTTCGCGAAAGGAGATTAGAGAACAATTGAGGATGAAAATCCACCCTCAGTAGACCCAACTGGGATTTGAACCCCAATATCCCCGTCACCAGCAACCCAGTCAATAACGAGATTGACGCCTTATATATCTATTAATGGGATAACAAGAGGCACCGTATAAAAATAGTTAATTTATCGATCAACACCAACCAGAATAGAACCATAGACCTCTCTGTACCCATGGACGACTCTAACCCCTTAGTCACGGGGGCGGATATAAAATTTAGTTCACTTGAGAAATAATTTAAAACTAAGATCCAGGTTTCAAAGTAAGGGCCTTAACTTACAGCTAAAAAAAGTTTACGTACACATTTTAATATATTCATA
Source organism: Timema genevievae (assembly GCA_902155825.1). Lineage (NCBI taxonomy): Eukaryota > Metazoa > Arthropoda > Insecta > Phasmatodea > Timematidae > Timema > Timema genevievae. The sequence goes on along the minus strand of CABFWO010000222.1, from coordinate 29,371 downwards.
CTTCAAATAATGTTATTTGCAGCTGTTATTTTCGATGGATATTATCAATGCCTATTAAATAATACTCATAAACTTGTAAAATTAAATCCATTTTGGAAGCAAACTTGTATTTTCTAAAAGTCTATTTTTATTCAAATTAAATTGTGTGTATGGAAATCAAAATTAACAATACTTATTATTTTTTATTACTTCATTTATTTACGTTTACTATTTTTACGTAATGAAGGTTTTAATTTAGTTTTTTCTTCTAATCCTCTCACTGCAGGTATAGGCCTATTGTGTCACAGTAAATCATTTGTGCATCGGAGTCTTGGTTAGTTTTACTTCCACTATTTTTTTGTTTAGTTAATTACAGGGGTGTTAATTAAAGTTAAACGGGAAAGATTGGTTAGCTATTAACGGAAGTGTGAGAGAGTATACGTTTCATTGAGGATTTTTTTCTTACCTCGAAGGTATAAACCAACAATTTTTAATGGTTTTGTTTTTAACACTGTTTACTATCTATTCTAATACAACTACCAAGCTTCCCATCAAAGTCCTGATGTTTGTTGATGCTGATCTGATGTTTATAGGTCAGGATGTGTTGATTTAAAACAACTATTATCCCAACACTTCGTAAAACTGTTTTTTTAAGTTGATTGGTCTGGAATATATTTAACCTGAGGACCCAAGTGACCTAATATGCGGGGTTTAAATGCGGGTTATAGTCTAGCTGTTAAAAACCCACCTACTGGCCGATTAATTGAAATACTACCCATTATAACCCACTTCAATGGACGAACGGTCAAAGGAGTTAGCCTATATCTTGTATTAGACTGGCCTGCTAATGACGGGAAGATCGGGGCTCAAATCTCGGCTGGGTCTACTGAGATGTTATATTTTGCTAGATGTTTTCCAAATCTTCTTCCACACAAATGTTGGTAGATTACCTCTAAAATGCTTCTTTCTTCATCCCTACCCCATTAGTGTCATTGTCATATATGCGTAATACCTGAACAGGTAGTAAGACACGGTGATTAAAAAACTACTCGCTTAAGTGGCCACATTGTCTAAGGCATCACTCTCAAGATAGATTGGACTGTCAATTATGGCATGAATTCCAGTCCGGTGCAATGAGGGTGTTTTTTCATAAATGGTTTTCCAATCTGCCTCCACGAAAATGCGGATATATTTCCTTTGAATTCAACCTTCCTCTTTCCAAGCCCTTTAAAGTATTTGGTACCGATCTGTATAACCCGGACGGGTAGTAAGATGCAACAATAAAAAAACTGGGGTTATTGATACACGACCAAGCTAGAACCAGAAATCGCATCCAATTGATATTTTCCAGATCCGTTGAACTTGGGTTCACTGAAATAGTATTTTAATTTATTAATTTTTTCTACCACTACGTTTCGGGATGTAGGCATATGTAATAAATTACGCTATTGTGTTAGTGATCAGATAGTTTGAATATAAAAGAAGTGTACCTGAATTTTCGAGGATAAATAGTGGAAAAACCAGTTAGGTACACACAACCTCCCCTCATGACCATAGACCGGTATTTGAACCCCGATCTCACCGTCATTGGCAGCCCAGTATATTGCGAGAGTGACGCCTTTGACCATGCAGCCACCGAAGCAGGTATTATTAGTGTTATGTTTTTTATATAACTGGTAACATGATTTCACTAGTTTCTTATTCCACTGTCTTCTAATAAAGACTTTATTCCCGAATATCACACTACAGTTCGACCCCTGTCCGAGCTCTATTAATTACTTTTTTATCATCATGTCTTACTACCTGTTCAGGTTATACGCATATATTATACTTACTCTAATGGGGTAGGGATAAGGAAGGAAGCATTTTAGAGGTAATCTACCCCCATTTTTTTGGAAGAAGAGTGGTAAACCATTTAGGAAATACCACCATAAGTACTTCCAAACAAGACTCGAACCCCGATCTCCCCGTCATCAGCATGCCAGTCTAACACGAGAGTGACGCCTTAGACCACTCAGCCACTGATGCAGGTTTGAATTATTTGCTGAGGCTTTATTTACTCACTTATCAGGGATTCGCACTCAGTTCCACAACGTGATACTCGGTCAACTTTTATTCACTCGATACTCAAATTCACATTTCCACATTTCCCTTTGTAATTTCTTGAGCGTCTGTATTATGTTTCAAAAAAACTGGAAGTGGTCATAGATTAGAATACAACATAATAAAAAACACAAGTTATTATATTTATTACAAGTAATTCATTTTGTAACTGCTCACTGCTCTTAAGTTATCGTCAGAGTTTCTCTAGCTTAGGAAGTGAGTTCATAATAAATGGCTTCAAAAAGAGGTGAAAAGGAGTGGGTGGGAAGGGAGGGGGGGTTAACTCTTCTTGAAATCTTCTCCATCTTTCCTCTTCGAAAGAGTCCTGATTGAAATAAAACTTTATAGAGCTCTCAGAAAAATCCCATCAATGTGGGAACCACCCTCTTAAATAAGTAAAGACAATTTTACTGGAGAGATATTTTTTTTCAAATAAAATAAAATAAAATAAAACGTCTGTATCTAGACTAACATACGATGTCAATGCTCATAGAACTTTATAGAAGCCGTCAAAAATAATTTTAAAAATAGAAATAAATATTTACAATTGCTTATAGCATCTCTGGGACAAAATAAAATTGCTTTCATCCACTCACCTATTTCCCTTGTAAAGTCTGTTCAGCGTAGGAATTGTTTTCTGAAAGGCCTTCTTCCCTACCAGAAAGCTAGTATATAGTAGGATATTGGTAGGAAAAAAGACCTTTCAGAGAGTAATTCCTACCGTGAATGGATTATACTCGTATTTCTCATTTTATCTATATTTATCGGTTCTCATGCTATTTTCGTTGGATACTTTTTTTTATAAATAAATTAATACGTGGATGTATTTTACTAGGGAGATAAACTTGTCCATGATAAGCGGACAAACCCACGTCCTGGGTGATTTATATGTCACAGTTAACTAATAAAATATTGACGATAGTCAGATCAAGGGACATCCAGCAACCATCACACTATCCTCCTTTATTGGGGCTAGGACCGGTCTAATCACATCAGGCGTAGCTTCCAATATACCGGGTTCGAGTCTATAGTTGATACTTTTCTTTGATATCGTTTCCTTGTGAGCTCTTTCTTTGGATCTGAGATTTCCCTCCTCTCACTTTAATACTTGGCTGTCAGTAGTTATCCCTTCTAGGCTGCGCTCCTTATGATATCTCTCCTCTTTTGCTTCTACATACACACAACGCTTTTATTATCATCCTACTGTGTTTGTCTATTAAAGCGTTAAATAATTTTAAAGACGCACTTTAATTATTTTATATTTTAAATAGATAGATCGTTCTACGGTTATTAAAAAACTAAGTGACTATAAGGACTATTTATAACAAAATTTTCTTTATGAATAGCCAAAGCTACATAAAAAAAAAGTGGGATATTGTCGTATAAACTTTCTCATATATTTTACTAAGGCTTGAAATAGTTTTTGTAAAACTCCCCTTAAGTCATTTATATTTAAAATAGAAATCTGCTATTATTTAGCATAAAAAACTATTCCCAAATACTTGTTTTTAATTCAAGCTTAGAGAAATTTCAAAAGTATTTCAAATATTTTAAAATATAAAAAATATAAAAAAATATAAAAAATATATTATTTATTAACACGCAAAATAGTTTCCAAATACTAATGCTGAACAAAATAGTTTTAATTATTTTCAAATGATTCTGGTTTTTTTAATCGGTGATCAGTAAGCTACTGTTAGGTCTAATTTTTTTAAAAGAAAAACGAATATACGTAATTGTTTATCAGGTAAAACTCTTAACAGATGCCCATTTTGAATCAAATTGCTAGATTAAAATTAAAACAATCATTAAAACAAGTATAAAGTTTTGTTTGTCATATCAAACTTTCCCCAGATCAAATTTTAAACCAAATCTTTAGAGCCATTTTTGAAAATCACGATTTTTGGGAAATTACTCATAATTGAAGTACACCTTAACTAATTTTTACCCAAAGTAAAAGTATACAATGCTATTGGTCAAGTAAAACAACCCCTAGATATCATTTTAAACAAAATTGTTGTAGCCATTTTCGAAATATTAAGAATTAAAAAAATATGTCATCAGTAAACTACCCTTAACTTGAGGGCTAGGGTCAAAATCAAAAAGTCTTGAGTTATTTCTTTATAACATCTAAATATCAAATTTGAACAAAATCCATCAAACATTTTCAGTTGTATGTCTAGGGACAAAGAAACAGAATTGTAAAAATTCCTTTTTTGGGTAAAAATTTTCACGATTACAGTACTTTCTCTTGATATGAAGAAGTAAAGATTATTCAAACATGTGTGACTATATAACACCATTTTATTAAATACTTAACAAGCTTAATTCTTTTTTTGGCACAATAATTTTTAGATACTCTTGATAAGAGCACACATGGTATCGTGAACGATTATAATAACTTCAAAGTCAGTAGTGTGTCTGCCTAAAGAACTAAGGGTCCCGTGTTCAATGTGTTTGGTACGGCTGAAAAATGTGTCATTGCCTCATTGGGGGAATCTGTATTTCACCTCACACATTAATTAATTGTCGGGAAACAGGTTATTGCGTGTGTTCTATGAGAAATTTAGTGTGTAAGTCATGTGATGATATAATCTGTGGGCTCAGAACGTGCACGTTAAATATTCTTAATAAATAAAATAATAATATATACAATTCTATCTTGACTTTGTAGGTGGGAAATATATTTCTGGAATTTTTTTTATACTTTTTATCGACACATCTTGCTACCTGTTCGTGCTATAAGCATATTTACTAATTAAATTAAGGTACGGATGTAGAGAACGCAATAAAATGTCAGTTTTTTTAGAAGTTTTTATTGCAAAACATTTTTTCGGCCAAAATAAATAAAATATTGCTCCAGTAGAAACATAGAGTTTAATTTCCTTCACATGGTCACATCAACAATTGTTGAATATCTGTCATTAGCATATGGATGGATGGATGAGAAACTTTTTAAATGAAGAGAAAATGTTGCCATTAAATTCCAGGACATCCTTGACAAATATTCAACACTTGTTGAGGTCCCCATGTGAAGAAAATTAAAATCGTTGTTTTTACTGAAGCAATATTAAATATTTTATTTATTTAAAAATTTTAGGCCTACTATAAAAACTGCAAAAAAAAAACTTTACTTTTCTTGTGTTACCTACATCCTCACCTTAATGTGTTATAGTAAGATGCAATGATAAAAAAAACAACCTAGTATCTAAGGAATGACTAGGGTTGAATTTAGAGAAGGTGTACCCACATTTGCGTGAGCGATGAGTGGAAACCATTTAGGAAATACCTACCATAAGTACACCCGACTGAGATTCTTAACCTATTATCCCTGACATCAGCAGTACAGTATATTGCGAGGGTTTCGTATTAGACCATGTGGCCACCGAAGCAGGGGATTTAGCTATAAAATTGTCCGAGGATCATTGGGTGGCGCTTTAGACTCTCAGCCCCGAGGTTGTGGTTATTTTAATAGTTTATCAACCCCTGGGTGTATACGTCCGCCGACCACTAAACGATTAGTCCGTGCATGGCGGAATATAAACACGCGTCAACAATTCCTTGGGCTGCATCCAAGCTGTCAAGCTTCCGTCCGTCAAGACGTCGAAATGAGAACCTTGATTGTCAAGTGGCAGATACTGTCAAATAAATCACTGCTCTCAAGTGAGAGCATAGAATAAAGCTTCTATTCTTCAACACTTGCTCATCCCTAGAAGTATTCGGCTGACCATAAAACAAACACGATTGACCTCCAAACCAGCTTCGGTGGTTTAATGGTCTAAGCCACAGTATTTTTCAAATTGAGCTCCGCCATAGTTATATATCAGAATCTGAGGGGCAGTCTAATATTATTCTTTTTTTGTTTTTTCACAATATAAAATAGCGACAATAATTAGGCTTGAGACTGCCGATGACGGGGTTTTCCACTCTCCCTCCACGCAAATAAGGAGACACTTCCTCTAAATTCAACCTTCCTCGTCCCTAGAACATTAAACTAATTGTTACTTAGGACCTGAACGGCTAGTAATACGCGGTGACGAAAAAAATAGAACATTTAAAAATCAATTATATTTTACTCTCCTGCCAGCCATTAATATCTAAAACACTAAGTGATTTCTTTTGATAACTATTTACGGAGCTACCAAACCAATTTTCCCTATTTTTTTTTAATATTAAAGACTATATACAAAGAACGTGCCAATAAATTTCAAATCAGAAGCTGTAACTTCAGAAAACCGAACTTTTTCTCGATATCAATTTTTCAAATGATATCGAACTAATTTTATTTTTTTCATTTCCAGAATTATATCAAAAGTTGACTAATTTTCAACAACTCAAGCTCAATATTTTTAATTTAGGTGGGTTAAAAATAACACCTGGAGTTTTCCTCCCTAATCACTCCACCCCATGAACGGACATATCCAACCTATTTTCACTTTTTAGGTACGTTAAGTTGTTTTGTGTTTCTGTGTATATCTCCCTCTCTCTCTCCCCTTCACACACACACACACACAGAGTGGTTTTCTTCTCTATAATGAGAGATGTTTCGAAGTTTTCCTCTTGAGATAGTTTCTGAACTTTATTTTATTTTAGGGGGTACAAAACATCTCCCTTGCCGCTCCTATTCTCTGCGAGCGTCCATTGTCCCGAGTCGTTCGATTTCATGACAGTTTGGTTGGTCATAATGTGTGAACGCCGTTGGGACAAACTTGGGGCCAAGTTGGTGCGACTACTACCAACAATAACCTAGTGTTTTTATTTATTGGTCGCCATTATTATTACTTCTTTTAGAATCAAAGCAATGATTGTGGTGGTGTAAGAGAATAATTAGCAGATATAAATTACAGTAAGCCCCCGATTATCCGTCACTCACGGGACTGGGACATGGTTGGAACATTTAAAAAAAAGGTCAGATAGTAAGAGGAGCAAAAAAACCTTTACTAAAACACACACAAAAAACAAGTAAAAATATTAAATATTATGGTTTTCTACAAAATATTGAAGTGTGTATCTCTTACATACAGTATACAATTTAATTAACGCAACACAAAACGAAATATTTGATCAGAAAACATGGATATATTGATGGTAAAACAAGTCTGTAATATTTTTTTCTGTTTTAAAGAAGACATCCTAGCCTTGGCTGCTAAGTCTCTCCACTTCTTTAGCCCCCAAAAGGTCCATAGGCTTTGAAGTAGGATGCTGTTCTATATACTGAAGATACATATCAAATGTTTGTTAAGCGTCAGAATGAGAAATCTTGTCAACAGACTCTTCATCGTCGTTTTCATCGTATTCACCGGGATCCTGTTGCATAAATGAAGCAACGATTTGATCATCATCTAATTCTTCATTGTCGCTACAGTCGGTGTCACGTTCATCTGCCACTCCTGTACTTCACTTGGTTCAATATCTCTTTGTATTGTCTTGTAGATCTTGAACGTTTGCAGCTGTCTTCCGGAGATTTCATTTTCCGTAGGAACGTATTTTGGCTCCACAGTCAGCCAAAGTTTCCGCCATGATTTTTTTTACTGTTGTTTAATTCATTTCCTCCCATGCTTATGCAATTGTGTACATAGCATCTTTAATGTTCAGCGCTTTCATCGCCTTAAAAAGGTTACAGCCCAACTCTGTTTTTTTTTCAGAATGAATCTTTCGTCTGTACATCTTTTTCAGAAATCCCCTCATGCCTTGGTCCATAGGCTATATGAGGGCAGTATTATTATTATTATTATTATTATTATTATTATTATTATTATTTAGCACCGCTTCTTACTACCCGTTCGGGTTATACGCTTAAGTACTAATTACGCTAATGGATTAGGAATTGGGAGGGTTGAATTTAGAGGAAGTAAACCCGCATTTGCGTGGAGGGAGAGTGGAAAACCATTTAGGAAAAACCACCCCCAGTTCACCCGACCGAGATTCGAACCTCGATCTCCCCGTCCTCGGCGGTCGAGCTCAACACGACTAACGCGTTAGCCAACTACGCCACCGAGGCGGGTATGAGGGCACTAACTTTAGGTGGCAGGAATATTGCTTTTATCTCCCACTATTTTAGTTAATTTTTACAATGTTGGGGAGGAGCGTTATCCAACACGAGAAGAGCTCATAGTGGCAAGTTTTTTCAACTGCAGGGTCGAATTAATCATAAAACCATGTCTTTAAAATATTGCTGTCCATCTAGACAGATTTCTGATTATGATAATAAACAGAAAATGAAAATACATTTAGAATCTTGAACGCCCTTGGCTATTTGGACTTTTCAATAACACACAGCGCCATTTTATGACTGCCATTTTCATTGCTGCATGTTGCAGCTGTAAACTTGTCCTTCGCCCACTCGGTTCCAGTCACATCCTCGTTTTTTTGAGGCGAGGGTTAATTTGGGAATCATTTTGTAAATTAACCCTATCTCGTAAACATTATACATTTAATCGGGTTCTAAGTCTTTTTTTCAGTAGGCTTTTAAATTTTACAACAAATTCCTAAGTAAAACATTATCGACTGAGAGTTTCTCCCCTGAAATGAATACGCGACGAATGCCATGGAGATTTTTTTTTTCCCACCAATGCAGCGATTCCTCATTCGCTGTGAATCTTTCATCCTCCCCCTAAAATGTATTATGCAAAATTGTTGCTTCTTCTTTACTTATGAGGCCAGAAAGGGGTCCTTCACATCTTTCTTGGCAGAACCAAACCCATAAGGCTGATTATTATGGCAGTTCAAATTTTATTTAACATTTTACGATTTTTTAAGACATCTTCCCACTCTACTATCATTGAATTGTATTCAAGTTCCTTAGTTGTTTTTCTTCATTCTTTGAATGTGGTAGCACCAATCTCTATTTCTAGATTTTTTTTAACTCTTGTAGCGTCATATTCTGAACATTTTAAATAAAATATTAAAATGACACCTGAACACGGGAATCGAACCCGGTAACTTTGACTTAGAACGCCAATGCTCTAACCACTGAGTTATCCGGGAATCGCCACGTGTTCAGGGTCATACTTTTCTCATATTTTAAGGCAGAGTCTATGATGGACGTGCGGAAATCGTCGGCTACAAACGTGTGATTTTATTAATATCACGAGCTATCAGATAACGCAGCCACCTTCGACTTGGTAGTTGGCTTATTGCTGCCATTTGTACAATTATTATAATGTTAAGGGATTGCATATCTAGATGGAGTAATCCTCACTAAAAGCATAAATAATAGCTTTGGCTATTTGATTCTAATAGAGTCGTTCAAGAACTTGCAGTTTCTGTTGTAATGGATACACAAAACACGTTCTTGTGTCTGTGGTGCCATTACAGTGTATTCTCTGATATAAAAAAAAAGAAACACACTTTACTGACACTGATGAGTGAAGGAAGGCTTAATACACCCACACACAAACAAATTATGACAATGTTAATATTTTTTGCAAATGCACAGACAAGTTAAAAAAAAACTGAACTGTGTAAGAGAAATGTCAGCCGCCGACTGTACGTGGTGACACGGAAACAATGAAGCATCGGTAACTCACAGACAAGTACAGACAAATAACGGAGCGGGATGGTCGGATATGCCGAGGAGACGGATATTCAGAGGTTGGATGTGAAAAGGTCTACTGTAGATAGTTACATGAAAAGTGTGTGGGAATTTTCCTAAACGTTCTATTTCATGCCGGTCTTTTAAAATGTTTACCACAATTTATCACAATGTAATGTTGTTAGTCCTTTGTTATAGACTTTAAATACTAATAGTTAATAATAAACGGTGCCTTTTAAAATAGTAACTAGCTGACTCATTAACGCATCATGCGTCGATTTTTCAATCAAATATCTCAACTGTATCCATCAGAATACATTTATAAAAGTAATTTGGATATTGAATTAATCTAGGTAAAATATATATTCCTAAGCTACCTTTAATCTCAAATTAAAAGCTCCATTCGTTAGAAATTAAAAAAATATGTTTTTTATGGCACATCATCGGTGAATAAGCTTTTATTTAAAAAAATATATATACAAAATAATTTTCGAAAGAGATTGCATCACGTTTTAAATATATAGGTCATAAAATATTATTTGACAAATTAAATATATAAATACATTATTTATTTTCTCTTTCAGTGTTTATTTACTTTCCGTTGATTTAGAATAAATAATAAACGTTCCTACGTTTATGACAATTTTTCCAATTTGTTTGTCACTCTCCCATTTAAATTTATTCTGTTTGTATATAAACATATTTAGGGTGCGTTACTATACTATCCAGATTATAAAAATATAACTTAACCTTAATTTTCTTACAAATAGAAATTTGGAGAACATTTTAGAAAATACAAATATATATATTTTGGCCATCACCATTGATAACATTTTACTATATTCAGGTAATGAACCGGTGGACCAGGCAGCCAAGGAGGAAGGAGGCAGAGCATCTCCCTTCTGAGACGGGATTGTGTCTATCGTTTTAAAATCGAAAGGACTATGTCGGGCGTGGGGTCTTAACGTACTTGATACGAACACTGAGTTTAAAAACCCTGTTCAGAACAAGTTGCGGCCCATTAAAGACGGTCTGACGCTATGGCCCTCGTTCCTCAAGAAGAGAGGTGGTCGTCGTGAAAAGGCTCCACGTCGGGAAAACTTATCTGACCCATGTCAACTTAGTTGGTTTTGAGGTAAAGTTCTGGCTTCGGGACCCATTGTTCTTGGGTTAAAGCCCAGCCGGAGTCAACAGATTTTTCTTGAGCGATAAAAATCCGTAGCACAACTTTCTTCGGAGGGAAAGTAAAGCCATCGGTCTCATGTCAGTTATGTGAAACTACCTTTGCCGGCAAAAGTGGTAGGATCTTTCACTCTCGCTCATAGAAATTCTCATGTGATGATCTAATCAGTAATTTAAGAAAGTGCACTTTAAATACCTTAAATAAATAAATAAATTCGCTGAACCATGGAACTTTAAGAAAGGGGATCCACCTCCCGTGGGTGTACCACATGTTGGTGGGGTGTAGCTGATGTCACTATCACAACAGACCGGACTTCCGATGAGTAGATTTGGGCTCGAATCCCAGTTGGGTGTACTAAGAGTAATTTTTTAAATGTATTTCCCCTTACCCTACACGTAAATGCAGGTACCCTTTCTCTCAATTCATACCTAGCACTTTGATTGTAATGTGTATATATTGCTTTAACCCTAATGGGTATTAAGACACATAGCTAAAAAACCAAATAAATATTTATAATGTCTTAGAAACTATTTCACTATATACATTCTTCTCAGCACAGCGCTTATTTAACATCTTACACACAAAATAGCCAAATAAATCAAATTGAAACACTCTTGTACCTTTTGATATTATATTTTATTTAAGTTGACATAAGTTAATGGGGTTTTTTTACTTTCTCGCTATCTTACAGGTAGAGAAAGTATTGTGATCGTCAAAAAAATCGAACTCGAGATTTTGATGAATCTTGACGTTTCATGACTCACTGAATCGGAAAAAGTTATTTTTGAATTTTCGTATGTCTGTCTGTACCTCCAACTAGAGCCTAAACTATTTTACCGGTCGGGCTAAAACTTGGTATCTAGGGTTTTTATAGGGTTGCCCGGAGGGATTTTTGGAATTGGATTTCTAACCCTAAAATTTAGGGTAGTTAAGAGAAAAAGTCGATTTTCTCAAAATCCTCTAGAACGCTTAAAAATTGTCTTTGCAATGCCGTCTGTCTGTGTGTCTGTTAAAACTTAAAATTAAGAGTAGTTTTATAAAAGGCGAAAAGAGAAAAAATCGATTTTCTCTAAAATCGGCTCTAACGATTTTGATTAAAATTTGTATCTAGGCGTTGATTAAGATTATAAATAAACTGGCTATTTTCATTTTCCCATTTTAGGGTACTCTACAGAAGCGAAAATTTCCGTATGTCTGCAATTATTTGAGATACTAAATAACTTATCATTGCAAAATTGTAGTACTATTAAAAATTAAAAAAACTTTTATACGAAATACATTTTTATAAAACCAATAGTTTCGAAGATATTGGTAAATATATTAATACAATTTTGTGAGCGTTAGTTGTAAAGAGATACTACTTAAGTTTTAACGCAAAAATTCTCCAATGCCATAGAGTAATTAAATATAAGTAAGTCTCTCAAAAAGTTTATGTTATTCTTCCTTAAACCTCTTAGGAAAAATGTTTGTACAACAATGATCTATATCCATTTTAGACTCAATAGTTAATATTTACATTTTTTTATTGGTCAACATTTATAAATGAGAAATTTAATATCCATGCCTGACCTGAAGATGTGCAACATCTAATAAAATGTTGATTGGAAGTCGAAATTTTAATACGTAATGTTGACCCGTGTGGACCCAATATTAATCTTTTTTATTGGTCCAAACATACAAATGAGGACATTAATTCTTTAAAAATAAAAATATAAAATTTAAAACCGGGACTCAAAAAATGTTTTACATAAGTATAGCGCAAATTTATGCTTGGGTTTGTTAGTGTATACTATTTAGTTTAAAATATATTACAAGTTATGAGTAAATATCTACATTTTTAAACATTAGATTGAGAAAGTCCGTGTGGGGCTCCGTACCATTTATTTTACAGTTGTGGTGGCAGTAAATTCGTTACATATTTGTTGTAGATAGGGAGAATTTAGTTATTTTGGTAAATACTGTTATAAATCAAGGGGTATATAATGTTCAAAGAAATAGTTTTTTTCTGTTCCAACAAAGGCTACTTCTTTTACTTGCCTAAGAATTAACTTTATAGTAGGAAATTCACAAAAGGTTAGAGATTTTTATACTAAAGCAATATTTCAGTTCAAAGAGGATCTTTTTCTTGGAAGTTGGCAGCTTCTTACCCATTCTTACTTTCATTACTTTTATATTTTACAATTCAAGGAAGTCAAATTTTCTTCCCCTAAATAAACCGGAGAGGCCCTAGTTTAAACATTCCAAGTAAAATCTAATATAATATTGATTTCTTCTTTATTTTTAAAGCTAATATTTGGCAACATAATATTAAAAAATTGTAGTAATTTAAGTTTAAACTGGTCCATAAAATTATGTCCACACGCGAATTTTAATATTTACATTAGTTGTTTGAAACTAAAACTAAATTACCCCAAAAGCACTTTCAAAAATGTTAATTTTATTATTTGTTACCACACACTCAAACAATTATGTTAGATAAAACATTAATACATACAAAATTTATGAATATATTATACAATAAGTTGATACTAGCTAACTTTTTATCCAAACATTTTTAAGAGGAAAAAAATAAGTAAAAAAATTCCAGGAAAACTTAAGGCAATCTTTTTTTTTACCTAAATGTTAACGAATCACTTAAGGAAAACTGCAAGTACAAGGAAAAACAAAATATTTTTTAAAATATCCCTTAGTTAATTAAATTGAATAATTCCTTATTTGATGAAACCTCTAAAAATGTTAATTGAATTGAACATAATAGTGCTTACACTTTCTTAAGCATCCAGGAAATAAAATTAAATGCANTAAAAGCAACCCCCCCCCCCCCCCAAATTAATCATTGTTCAGCAGTCAAAAATAAAGGCAGAGAGCGAATAAATTGTCAATTACCATTTCGATGATGAATTATTACAGATACTCATTCACATCCAGAAATTTCTTTGTGCCAATTAAAAGCGGCTGATGATTAAATTCCGCGCACAATAGCACTTACCCCAAAAATATTTCAGTTCATCTTGAAAGTGGGTAAGTGATACGATATTATCACCACAAATTAAGTTCACGTTTGGTGACCATTTTATGTGGCATGAGAATAGCGTATATTGCTTTTTGCACGTGTGTTTTTATTCAGGAACGATTTTTTTGTCAGTAGGTAAACTTTCAATGTGTTTTTTTTCATTTTTTTTTTCATTTTACTTTGAAATGAATGTCACATATTGAAATATCCCCTTTGAAAGTTAAAAAACATATATCAAAATGCATCAATAATTATCTTGTTTCAGAATAAAACAAATATATAAAAATCTAAATTATAATGCTTCGTTATTAATTAAAACTTGATTAAGATATTGGGCTGACCTGGTGGTCTAGGGGTAAGGTGTCGGATTTCTGTGCTGAGGGTCAGGGGTTCAATCCTCAGTCCCGGCACAGGTTTATCTGATTGCCAAACCCTTCCTTCACCTCTGACAAGGTGTGTATTAGTCACAACTTGTGAATATGAGGAATGCCAGTGCTCCACCGTGGTTCGGATCCCACGTTAAACTGTAAGTCCTCCATTTCATCTCACAATCATCCTACCATTGCACATTAGCTTAAGTGCGTACAACCCGAACGGGTAGTAAGACGCAGTGCTAGTAATAATAATAATAATAATAATAATAATAATAATAATAATAATAATAATAATAATAATAATAAAGATATTAAATGTAGCTTGCGTTTAAATTGTGTAAATATCCTTATTTTGTCAAACAACGGTGGCACATCTTGAAGTACTTAGCACGTGCAATATTTTTTAGTTTATTATTGAAATTGAATATTAAAATATATCCAGATATGCTGACTACTGTTAAGATACCTTTAATATAACCTAGTAGAGTAATTATTTTAAGCAAATATTATTTGAATAAAATTCAATATAGCAGTTCATTCGATATTGACATTCATTTAATAAATAATTTAAAACGTTTATAATATACATATATATATATGTATGCATAACATAATTTTAATACAAACAGAATCACTGTAAGAAGTTCTATACCACAAGTTTTAAATAAATTTATATCCTAACTTTTAATACAAAATGTAAAGAAGCACAATAACTCCAAATAATTTTAATTTTTTTTTTCAATTGTGAACAAAATTATAAAAACAGTAGACCTCACATCATGCTATGAATGATGTCATTTTCTTATTTCTACTACAGATTTAACATTTCTTTTTAGATTTAAAGTTGAAATATCTTCTATAATTTCTCCTTGGATTCAGAGTACATAATTTTCCTTAGTGAGCAAGTTAAACAGAAAATAAATTATTACCATCTAAAAAAACTACATTATTTCCATAGAGAATAACCTTTGTTCGCGTGATTTAAGATGTCACTTTTGCAATTATGTCAAAATGAAAAAAAAATCAATATCGATTGCTTATAATTTTATATTCAAATCAGTTTAGATACTAAGCGAAAAACTATTTAAGTGACCACCATATTGAAACGAATAACTATATTTAAAAAGTATGTACAGTACAAGCGAGTTTGGAATAATGTTTTACATTTTTATGTTGGTAATCCATTCATTCTGTCTTGATTAACAAATTTCGCTCTAAAATATACATTGTTAAGGATCTTTGCTAAGATTTTAATTGCAATAAATGAAGTACTATCTACCTCGGTGGTCTTTGGTTCAAGTGCTTGTCTCAGGACCCAATGTTTGTGGGTTCTAACCCAGCTGAGGTAGACAGACTTTTCTTAGGCGGTAAAAATTCGTAGCACAACTTCCTTCGGAGGTAAAGTAAAACCGTTGGTTCCATATCGATTGTGGAATGTAAAAGAACCCTGGAAGGTATGGAAAAATAACATTCCCGGCAAAATTGATAGGCCCTTTCGCTCTCGTTCATAGAAATTCATTGTGGAAGGTAACCGGGAACCATTACACTTCCTGAACGCTCCTAGTGCATGGGTTTCTACCAGATGGTACAGGCAGCACTAACCAGATGAAGGGTTGAGTATACGCTTAGCTTAGTATGGAGAGAAATAATATCAAACTAGCCTTCGGGATTCTGTCTTAAGAAGAAGAATATATAAAGTATTACTATTTTTATTGAATTTTTAATGAAGTATTGGTAAAACCTAAATAAATCATCCATAAATTAATTAAATTCATTTTCATATCAATCAAAATATAAAGGAAGATTCCAACAATGTTTATTTTAAGATTAAAGTTTGTTGACCATGAGCGTGAGGAGGTTTCCTAACAACAAATGTTTGAAAAAACTCACTTGTACACTCTTACAGAATGAATGATAAACAAATTAACCTTAGTCCGAGACTATATTGTAAACTCAATGGTAGAATAATTGACGTGATATTCCAAAGGTATCAAAATTGGGTCCCATATTCAAGTTTCATTTTCAAAGACATGTCACTAAATTTAAGTTATTACGTTTTCTAAAGCGTTACTCTCGTGTTTGACTAGACTGCTAAAGATGACGAGCTCAAGGTTCGATCCCGGTCGGGTGACCTAATGGTGCTTTTCCCTAAATGGTTTTCCACGCTCCTTCCATGCAAATGCGGCCGCACTTCCTCTCGATTAAACCTTTCTAATTCCTAAACCATTAGTTTAATTAGTACATATGTGTGCTAATAAAAAACGCTGAAGTAGAGGAGTTGAAAGATGACACAACACTTAGTTCAGATCACCACTCACAATTAATAAAGGAGTTGAAAGAAAACACTTGATTCTATTAACTCCATTAGCTCAATCTAATCCCACTTTCCCGTTCATTAATTCATCGTGGTGAGAGTGTAAGCCCCAATTTCATCGATAATATATATTTCAGTCATGGCAGGAATCGAACTTTGGGACACTTAGTTTAGTAATCATTAGTACTTCTGACTGATCTAAGGCTATAGGTGTTTTCCAGCACTAATTTTTGATGTTTTCTTTCATCGTGCTTGATGTCACGTCATATTATGTCTACTATACTTCTACCGTCTTAGTGAGATGATGGAGCTACAATTTAAAAACAATGTAGAGGTGTTATAGACGGTTGAAAGGGGGAAGGGGAGTCGTAGTTAAGTTACTCAGTTTACAAGAAAGTATGATTCCCTCCCTCCCTCCCCCCTTACTCCCTCTTTACCCAACTCCTCGTAGTTTTAAACGTTTGTTGACGAGTAGCGAAGTGCCGGAGCGGAAATTTTATTACTTCTTCGCTAACACGTCCATGTATCGCGCTCTTACTTCTGTAATGAGTTGTTTATTTATACCGAGAAAGTTTAATGAGGACAGAGCAGACATATTAAGTGTCCTTATTTAACACTGGATGAAAACAACGCGCCTAATCCTTAACATAAAATTAAGTCTATTTTATTTTACATGCCGGTACTTCTTTTTAATAAAATTAAACCCATTCCATGACAAATTGTTGTTTATTATCGAAAAGAAACATGAATAAATAATGTTATAAAATTAGTTTGATGTCTTTAGAGCAGCCGAATATAATTTTCACATCCCTTTTGGGATTAAAAAAACACGAAAGCTATATTAATATACTGTATACCTTAAATTACTTGTAAACGAACAAATCTACCTTTCATCGTTTAGTAAAAAAATCCTAATTACACCCGAATGAACCCCGATATCCACGTGATCATCAGTTCAGTAGATTGCGAGAGTATCGCCTTAGACCATTCGGCCACGGAAGTGGGTTTCATCTATTTTATTCTTAGAATAAATCATTGATATATTTTGTGTCAAATATGCCAATACTAGTAAAAAAACTATTTAAAAAAATGAATGAATAATCTAAAATATTATCTATCCTGAATTGGTAGGCACATGTAAAAAGGCGTCAGATGCGTCTTGTATGGTATATCTGTGATTTGTAGGGCTGGTAAAGGTTCAAATCTAGGTTGGGTATACAAGGTAGCAGTGCCCAATATACCTTGGGAGGGAGGTAGTATTACAAGGTAGCAGTGCCCAATATACCTTGGGAGGGAGGTAGTATTACAAGGTAGCAGTGCCCAATATACCTTGGGAGGGAGGTAGTATTACAAGGTAGCAGTGCCCAATATACCTTGGGAGGGAGATAGTATTACAAGGTAGCAGTGCCCAATATACCTTGGGAGGGAGGTAGTATTACAAGGTAGCAGTGCCCAATATACCTTGGGAGGGAGATAGTATTACAAGGTAGCAGTGCCCAATATACCTTGGGAGGGAGGTAGTATTACAAGTTAGCAGTGCCCAATATACCTTGGGAGGGAGGTAGTATTACAAGGTAGCAGTGCCCAATATACCTTGGGAGGGAGATAGTATTACAAGGTAGCAGTGCCCAATATACCTTGGGAGGGAGGTAGTATTACAAGTTAGCAGTGCCCAATATACCTTGGGAGGGAGGTAGTATTACAAGGTAGCAGTGCCCAATATACCTTGGGAGGGAGATAGTATTACAAGGTAGCAGTGCCCAATATACCTTGGGAGGGAGGTAGTATTACAAGTTAGCAGTGCCCAATATACCTTGGGAGGGAGGTAGTATTACAAGGTAGCAGTGCCCAATATACCTTGGGAGGGAGATAGTATTACAAGGTAGCAGTGCCCAATATACCTTGGGAGGGAGGTAGTATTACAAGTTAGCAGTGCCCAATATACCTTGGGAGGGAGGTAGTATTACAAGGTAGCAGTGCCCAATATACCTTGGGAGGGAGATAGTATTACAAGGTAGCAGTGCCCAATATACCTTGGGAGGGAGGTAGTATTACAAGGTAGCAGTGCCCAATATACCTTGGGAGGGAGATCGTATTACAAGGTAGCAGTGCCCAATATACCTTGGGAGGGAGATAGTATTACAAGGTAGAAGTGACCAATATACCTTGGGAGGGAGGTAGTATTACAAGGTATCAGTGCCCAATATACCTTGGGAGGGAGATCGTATTACAAGGTAGAAGTGACCAATATACCTTGGGAGGGAGGTAGTATTACAAGGTAGCAGTGACCAATATACCTTGGGAGGGAGATCGTATTACAAGGTAGCAGTGGCCAATATACCTTGGGAGGGAGATCGTATTACAAGGTAGCAGTGCCCAATATACCTTGGGAGGGAGATAGTATTAAAAGGTAGCAGTGGACAATATACCTTGGGAGGGAGATCGTACTGCAAGGTCTCAGTGCCTAATCCACCTACGCCTGATGTGACGGTCCCCTAGTTCCGTGTCGTGTGCCCAAGCCCTTGTTCCTGTTCGCCCGCCGTGACCCGTCTCCTGTCCTAGAAGACAAACTTATATTCCGGACACGTACTCCGCCACACGTTCGAGAAGACGAATGTACTACGAAACATTCACTTGAGCCTTCATTTCTCCGCACACAAGTTCACTCTCATTATTATTAAGTCGGAGTTTTTTTAAATAAATAAATTGTAGAACGTTAATGTAATACGTTAGTTCCCTTTAACAACGCCCTCAATCTTCTGAGACAGATTCAGGACAGAGAACGTTTTACTGTGGAGTGACAAAGGGAGAAGTATT
The DNA here is from genome assembly GCA_902155825.1 of Timema genevievae. NCBI lineage: Eukaryota > Metazoa > Arthropoda > Insecta > Phasmatodea > Timematidae > Timema > Timema genevievae. The sequence continues at coordinate 10,054 of CABFWO010000222.1, read as the reverse complement.
TTATCAAACCATCTTCACAGCGTAGTAAGAAAATTAATACTCGCGCGTCTGCAGGGAGGTCCATAGTTTTGTACTCGGCACACCCACTTTGGTGGCCGCATGGTTTAAGGCATCACTCTCACAATAGATTGGACTGAAGATGACGGGGATATTGGGGTTATAATACCGATCAGGTGTACTGAGGCTGGTTTTTCCAAAGTTGTTTTTTACCCTCCCTCCACATAAATGTGAATACACTTCTTATCGATTAAACCATACTCATCCATAAACCATTAGTGTAATTATTAGTACATAGGCGTATAGCCCGAGCAGGTAGTAGTACACGGTGATATATGTATATATATTCGTATATATATTTTGCACAAAATCATAAAATGGAGAGTTTGTCTGTCTGTAATGAGCATTGCGTGATATCTACCGAACGCAGAGGGTTGAAATTTTAAAATTAATATATATCGGGTCTGTAGTATATATATATATATATATANAATAGAATAGAATATAGAATAGAGTATAGGATAGAAAAAAAGTATGGTAAACTTTATATATATACATATATATATATATATAACTACAGACCCGATATATATTTCTCAAAGATAATTACAATAGAAAAAAGTATGGTACACTTTTTTTTATCCTCACGTCTTACTACCTGTTCAGGTTACACGTATGTATGATAATTACTTTAATGGGGCAAGGATGGGTAAGGAAGTATTTTAATTAAAATAATTTATCTGCATTAGCGTGGAAGGAGAGTGGGTAACCATTCAGGGGAAAAAAAACACAGTAGAATGGGCAGGGATTTGAACCCCCACCTCTCCATCAGTAGGCCAGTCTGTTACGAGAGTGACATCTTAGACCATTCGGACCCTGAAGCGAGTACCTTATTAATATATAACGGAGCAAGTTGAATTATCCGGCTTTGCCCGGGAGAAAAGTTTATATATATATATATATA
>CABFWO010000221.1:402168-417456 GCA_902155825.1 Timema genevievae | reverse complement strand
ATTTCAACTTCTTGCGCACTATACACTATACACTATTCGCTATTAGTTATGAATTATGCATGAATATAAACCAAGCCTAACAAACACGTATATTTTCATAAATTAGTCCTGTACATTGGGCTAGGGGGTGGGGACATTAAACACAATAAGTTTTATATTTAAATTGTAGGAATATTATCATAAATAAAATATTTTAAATAAGTGGTTTCCAGCTTTTCACACTGTTTGAGCCTAATGTTTCTATTTGGAGTCAACCATCATGACATCTTGATCACCTACAAGTATTCAAATCCTAGTTTTTAATAAACAAAATGTCACTGCTCCGAATGCTATCCAAATTTAATTAGAGTTGTAAGGTAGGTATAATTTAGAGGAGATGTAACCTTATTGTATTGACGGGAGAAGTAGAAACTATTTAGTAAATATCATTCCTGTACACCAGGCCAAAATGTGAACCCCGATCTTCCCGTTGCCGAAAAACCAAACCAAATGAGAGTGACGCTAAACCCGCGCACCTACCTATAGGCCTACTTGTTTTAAAATTATTATATATTGTGTATAATGACCATACGAATATGAATGAATTACACAAATTTGGGGGAATTTCCTCCAAATTAAATCTTCCTAATACCTATCCCATTAGTGAAATTAGTACAGTGGCGTACAATCTGGATGGGTAGTAAAACGGGGTGCTAAAAAAAATAAAACAAGAGAGTTAGTAAGGGACGATATGTCTTTGTCCCCCCAGTAATCAGAAGGTGGTTCCACGAGTGAGTAACGAGCTACATCTTGCAGTTTAATCTTCAACCAGTTCACGAACTACCACGTGTGATTGAGTTATTATTTCCTTCTCACATTATTCGTTACAATATAGTAAAGGTCAGCCGTCTGGGGAACGTTTCTAAAGTTATTTTAAGTGTGCTCATGAATCAAATTTAAAACTTGTTGCGTTTGTCAAAATAGTTGTGATAAGCTTAAAAACAAATCAAAAAATACTTAAATAAACAACATATTAAAAAAACTTTAAAATCAAATTAGAATATTTCCATCAGCACCAGATGTTAGATTAATGAGGGTTTTGTGGGGTGCATCTACAGTATTTGTCTCTAATAACCTATATCCTAATGACCACCCATGCCAGTGATGTTATTATAGATATTAGGATACACAAAAGGCGACACGCTAGAACTGAAGGATAGATGTTGGGAACAACCTCCTTCGGAAATCTGATTGCAGTGAATGAAGTTTACTAAATAAATTCTATGCGTACAATGCTTGCAGTCCATCCGGTGCGGGCTAATGGACGCTTATCTTAAGTCAAAGTTATGTAACAAAAAGTAACACAGATAATTTATATAATTTTAACCGCTTTCATTTCTATTAATTTGGATTTTGCACCTTTCTATAGTCATTCTAATAAATTAAATATAAAGCTACAAAATTACCTAACTCCTACCCACCAACAAGACCATTCTTATCTATGAGTAGTGCTATATAAAGTTGATATGATTATATTGAAATTTAGGAAGAAATAGTATATCTGAATAACATAAAAAACCACTCTCTGTAACAGCTTTATAGACAATATTTTGGATATCAACGGACATTATGCATACGGCAGCTAATTATATTATTTGAGAAAGGAATTTTTTTCACTTCTTATTCAGCCTCTAACTTTAACTATGTCCTCTCAATTGCAATGTAAGCTGGAAGGATGAGTTTCTCAGTAATAGTGTGAGGTTTTATAGCTTTAACTATAAGTTTTTCTAATAGATTTTGAAAAACTTTAGTGTCTGTTTTTTCGTTCCCTTAGAATTATTTTTAAATAGTTTATAGGTCTTTCACTAAGGTGACAATGTTTTGTAACAAATTAATTGTTTAGTTTACTAGGAATCATTGTCTGATTTGACAATTTTTCTACATAAACAACACATTCTGGAATTGGACTAAACTCACTTATATACCAAGTAACTCAAATTTCTAAGCAGCTATCCAAATAAAGACGACTTCACTGAGGTTTTATATTTCTTGTTTTTCTCACCGTGTGGACACTTGCAACTTGATCTTGTTTGCATTCACCTACACTTAGACATGATTTGCTCCCCACTGATACAATTCTATTCAAATTTTATTTTCGTAAGGATAAAGGGGAGCATTGTTAAGTAATTATTTGTGACTAAAATCGAGATTAACTTAATTATACCAACCCTGCACTACTTTGCAGAACATCCGACTTACGCAAAGCTCTATTGACGAATCACCCCATAGTGCACCGGGCCTGCATGAGCGGTCTGTTTTAAGCCAACAGTTAGCATGCAATCAGAAATCTGCATTGTACCATGCATTCTAGCGACGGTAAGTGGAAACTGTTACACAAAGTTTGTCATTCAAACGAATGTAATTAAGTTTGAAGCTATCTTTTTAATTTTCATTATCGAACTTTAAATATAATATTGTTTCTGAAAACATTATATAAGCTAATAACCAATTTTAAATATTATATTGTAGACTTGGCAGAATGTAAACAACATGATTGTTAACTACTTATTTTAATACATCAAAGTTTTTTTATATGTACAATATTACATTTAAAAATGAATTGTATATCCTTTAATGTAAATGTGTCTTCAGTCAAGTGAGGTATATTACTTCAATATAAAAAAAAACTTTTACTAACCAGATACACGTTTTTACACAAGAACAGTGAAAGAAACCGTTAAATCTGTCCCCTCACTAGCAAGCAGACGACAAACTTTGGCGTCATGATTTGGTCCATTGCAAGGCGTGTGTTAATGTCCATCCAGTAGAGATCACTGGAGTTATATGAATGGTATTTTTTATTACATTTTGGCTTTAGAATTAAACATGTTTGACAAAGAGCTTTGACCTTAACAGCCCGTTTATTGATCCAGGATGGCGCATTCTTGAAGATTCCTTCTTCGTTGCACCCCCATCCCCTACTCCATCTTGCATGAATTTAACCTCTTCTGAGGTTTTCGTCAAACCACATTGTTCTATTTTAAAAGGAAAGTCACTTCTTCAAATATATTTTTCTTCCAGTTAAAAACTTTTTCCACCCCCACTAAAACTTAGGGGTGGCCATTTATAAATGGTCAATCAGGGTTTTATAACAAATATGAGCCTTCGTGACGTATGAGACAATTTAACACAGTAGAAAAAAAAACAAGAAAAAAAAGAAAGAAAAAAAAACAGCCGGGCTAAGACATTTTGACTTTTTAGGGTTTCTCTGTGGGGTTGTAAAAAATGGCCGGGGTTATGTGGCCGAGGCCACCCACATTTAAAACAAAGTTCTCTGACCCCATATCATGACAAAATCAAGAAATCGCTTTTTTCCCAAAGTGAATAATTCATGCAGTAATCCTCCAAACTAGAGTAAAATAGATTTAGACGATTTACTAATTGAGTTTGTCAGTAATTATCCTTTTTACGACAGAAAAGAATTGTTATATTAAAACAGTTCTATCTATATAGTTGTATAAATTATAGCAGTCTGGATTATTTATTATTTTTCGAACTGCTTACGTTTTCTTAATTCCTTTCCTATTATTTGAAATTATATGCTGCGACATTTTCATGGTAGACAGTCCATTTTGTAGTAAGGAACTACAATATGACATGAGCAGTGTTGCCAATTTAGCGACTTGTTTCGAGAACTAGTGACTGACAAGTCTGAGACGACAAATTTTCTTTTTTCGCGCCTAGCGACTCATCTGGAAATTTTCCTTAGTTTTCTTTCAAGTTCATATAAGTCATTTTAAATTTTAATGCTGTAGAATTTTGAGCTATCGTACTGCAAGAATGCATAGTGCATTACTTTGGTTTACAGAAGAGCTCTAAACTGTCATTCACAAATCATAAGTGTTGCCAACGACTAAGTGTTGTGGCTAAATTAGTGCTAGAATTCGTTGGTCGTTTAACTAAAAAATAAGTCATCAGATTTGTTGCCAAACCAAAAATCTATACATTAATCTTTAATGAATGTAAGATACGTAAGTGGACTGAGGCAATCCCCAGATCCAGAACGGTGTCATTGTGATTTGTGAATGACAGTTTAGAGCTCTTCTGTATATCGAAGCATAGCATTAAGAGTTCTTTCAGTACGGTAGGTCAAAAACCAAAACTCTACAACATTCAAAATTTAAACGATGAACATGAAATATACAGAAAACTAAATAAAATCGCCAGTCAGATTAGTCCTTAGGCGCTAAAAAAAATCAGTTTCAGACCCGTAAATGTCAAATTTCCAACAATTGCTTCTATGTAGTCCAGAGAAGTGGCAAGTTACAAACCTCCCGCTTGTTGCAATCTTAGGCTTGGCTGCATGTTACTGTTACCTGTGATGTCTCCCCCTCCCTCTGACATCTAGAAATGGTGTCCTGACCATATTTTAAAATGTAATTTTAGTCAGGCAGTGTATGTCTATGTAACTCCTTATATTTTTTAATTATCTAGTATATGCAGACATGATGGCATTTAAGGAAACAACCAACTTTGAGAACTAGTAAAATGGACAAAAGTGGTGGAAAGATATGGATTGGACATGAATGTGGAAAAGAACATGACAATGAAGGTAACTAGAAACTCGACAAAGAAAGTGGCACTGGAAAGGAACTAGAAACTCGACAAAGAAAGTGGCACTGGAAAGGAACTAGAAACTCGACAAAGAAAGTGGCACTGGAAAGGAACTCGAAAGGGTAGAACATGTTATTTGGAAGCAAGATGACCACAAACAGTATGATTTAGGACAAAGGCTATGGAAAAATGGACAAATCTAGCTAACAGTTAAAGATATAATTAAGAGATGAAACATAATGAGGCCAAAACTTTGCTAGGCTTACTATCAACAAATATTGATGTGTGGCTCTGAAACCCGCTCAGGACGAGGAAATATATAGATTGAAGGCTGCAGAGAGATTTCTTAGAGGTATTAAAAATGTAACAAGGGGAAATAGCATAAGAAGAAACAAAAAATAGGAATAGCTAAAGGTTATTCCATTGGAAGAGAGACTTAAAGAGGAAAATGTTGCCATGATTAGGGCAATGGAGAAGAATGAAGGACAGAATAGTCATTAATAGCTTTACAGAGTAAGAAGGGTAGATAGAAGACTTGTATGAAGACTTGTATAAAGACTCCGCACAGGCTGGTTGGACCAATTTTAAAAGGACATGGTGGGTAAAGGAGTGGAACGGAGACATTCGGAGGGAGAAGCTTTGAGAGATCGGCAGGAATGAAAAATGTGTCAGATGAGGCACCGAGGCAGAAATTTCCAGTGATTATTCAATATGGGAAGGTAAAACATGAATTAAACAAGGTAAATCACTAATGCAAATTTATTTCAAGTTTATATTATAACAGGTTTACATAAATCGGTATTTTATGGTGGGTCATAGTGTTCGGCCAAAATATATTTGATGATACAGTAGTATCTGGGTTATTCAACATGGGTTAATTCGAAAAATTGGAGAGTTCGAAACCCACAATGATTCCCTATGAAATTCCTATTTAAATCAACAGTGGAAAAAAAAATTATTTAAGATTTTCTAAGGAAATCAGGATAGTTATAAGCCTATCCATTGTGATTTTTTCAAATCTGTACTCATTTCAAAACTAACTTAATATTTATTAAATTATCCCATATGCCATAGTCATTAATGCAAAGAGAAAAACAAGTAATTTTGCAGCGGTGACAAGTGAGCTACCTAGAATTAGGGATATATTGGCTCGGCTTTATCTCTTGTGTGACAATGTAGGTAGGGAAAGCCCCAACTTACTGATTTAAGTCTGCAATTTTCATATGTTAATTTTTTCCAAGTTTTTTATTTGGTTTTATATTTGTTTTTTCATCGATTTTATATTTGTTTTTTCATCGATTTTATATTTGTTTTTTCATCCTTGTATATATTAATTAACCTGAAGTTATTGATTTGTAAACTTGCTACCTAAATACCCATAAAAATGGTTAACTCAAATTTTTTGTATTTCAAATTTATTTTTTAGATATCCTTCAGCTTTGAATAAGTAAATTTCTACTGTACCAGCACAATTTATTAGGTCTCTTCCACACATTAATTTTATATTAACAATGTAACTTTTTCCAAAATTGGTAGGACATAAAATTACTTAGATTCCAGAGCATACTATTAACAACTTGCTTTTCCTTTTATTCAATTTTGCTGTAAATGCTGTGATATTAACACACTATGTATTCTACTAACCTTTAATTCAACAATAAAATTTATATATCACACAGTAATTGTGCATTTGTAAGTATTTTAATTAAAATTAAATTTAGTTAATTATATTTATAAATTAAATAGTTCGTATAGTTCAACAATTAAACATAATGTAAAATATTACAACAATATTTTCATAACATTGGTAGGAGCAATATAATGATTGAATAAAGCTCCTGGTTCAAATATTTCATGAGTATTCATTTTAACCAATAAGGTATTTTGTAATATCATGAATTTTAATACAAAATAAAAATCTAATTATATATGAAGAAAAAATACAACACAACATTGGGAACTTTGGGAAGTTCTATAAGACTTGCAATACAACAATATTTCCATATAATAATACACATGCAATACAACAATATTTCCATAATAATACACAAACTACAATAAGACGTTTAAAAAACATTTATAAAATACATCTTGTGCAATAAATGTAATGCCTAATGCCTGTAAAAATAATACAAAAAATATCATTTCATTTATGTTCGATTGCCATTGTCTATTTCTATTGTAAGTTTATGGAGCAATATAACAACTTACTAGTATTATTTATAGGCTGTAGCATTAGTATTATCTGTTCATAAGTACTTTGCAAGGCACCCCTGTTGCATTAGTTAAGATGTAATTATTAAAAATATAACCTATTACAAAATTGCAATTACAAAAAATGTACACTAAATATTTGAAATATGACTTTTATAATGAGAGACTGATTAAAAATGAATTATCAAAAAGTGTGGTTAAATAAAAGGTAAAACTAAAGTCATAAACATAGGAAAAATATTGCTTTACAAAGCATATTTAACAGAAAATATTTATACTTTTTCAACCGACACTAGGAGGATTTATTTTAAAAACATGAAACTTCCAAGTTGTATGTTAGATACAAAATATTTTTAACATGTTTAATGTCAGTACATGAATAGCAATATAATATTGTACTGTAATATTGCTAATTAACATTTGTGACTAGCCTTATCCCTTAAATAAGAATACTCTTCAAAGCATTTTATTCTTCAGACACTACCACAAAAGCACCAACTAGTTCATTTCTAAACATGGAAGATTACTTAAAATTACCTTTAGCAAACTCACCCTGCTTACAATAATTTTCTTGTTCTTATTTAAAAATAATAATGATTATTAGAATTTAGAAAGCATACGCTTGTACAGTTAATGGTACATGACTAGCGAAGCTTAGGAGATTGAAATTGATGGAACTTATCTTTCAACCATGAATAGAGCCGAATAAAGTATCTTCATAAATTTGAAAAATGACACCTGGACATTTAAATTTTACTCTGAACCTTTAACAAATTAGTTTGAAAAAATTAGAGTTGAAAAGTGTGAGATTTGGAATGTAAAAATGACTGTATGAGATTCAAGCCACAAATTGAATTAAATAATTCGTTGATTTTAGTCTATTCAATATTTACCGTAATTAAAAGTTAAAATATCCAAACAATATTTAGCAAGATTTCCTTAACAATAATATTTAATGATGAGATGTTCCCTCAACAAAATTTACTATGAAACATATATACTAATAGAGTATGTATAATTTTGAGTATTCCAATATAGCACAACTATGACAATTCTTTAACTACACCCTGCCTCTTGATTTACACATATTTAATTTACAATCTCTTGGAACAACATGGAGATGGTCTTGTTACCATTTTCAAATTTACAATCATTTATTGATAGCTACATCAATAAATGTATTTGTCAACAAACTTGCGCAGGTTGGCTGCTGCAGAGCATAAACAAATTGGCAATAATAAAACAAATTTTGCCAGGAAAGGTATCCATCTGTCTTCCTTCGTTCTCACTAATCAGTTTTGTAGCTTAAAGGACGTATTTTTTCTTGTGATTATAAGGTTCACCACAATTTTTATTTTTAAATACAAAATTCCCTCTGTTTTTAAGAATTAATTTCCATATTATCAACCATCTTAGATCAAAGTGTAGAGAAATTAAATTTCATCTGTCAAAAAATTGACTAATTTGAAATTATGTAATAGCTAGTGATTAATAAAGCCATCATGTGAGTTTGAATCCAGTGTTACAGGATTGAGAGGGCAGTGGGGAGGAGAAAGAGATATAACAGGTGAGAATCGGGGTGTTTAATTACTTTTACTTTTTCTTCTATGCCAAAAGCTACCATTTTAACATTACACCTAAATGTTCCAAATTCCCAAATAATTCTCTCTCTCTCTCTCTATATATATATATATATATATATATATATATATGTAATTCCATTTTTTTGCCAAATTAATTAATTTTTTTCAAACAAATATTTATTCTTTGTTTTCCAAGAGTAATATCTCATGGTTTTAGCTTATGGTAAACCTTTTGTACCTAGGACTGGAAACATCCATTTACATTGCAGGCTACCAAATACACAAAGCTATCACATTTTTAAATCTTTCATTTCTAATGTTTAATTTGTGTATCATATTTTCAAGTATACATCCACTGCATACATCAAGAGCTGGGTGTATATTATAATAAAGTTACTAAAACAACAACCCCATGGAGAAAAATAAAGCAGATTATACCATGACTGAACTAACGAAAGTACAAGGCACCTATATTCAGTTATTAAGGTGGTGATTTTTTATTAAAAGCAGATTGGTGCATTTTTATGCTTTTAAGTTGACGAAGCCTTCTTTCGGTTTGCCATGAAACTGCTTTAGTTGACCAAAGCAGATAGAAGTCTTCCCTGGTCACCAGTACAGTCATCCTACAAAGAAACAAGAAACACTGCGTATTTAAACTACCAGTGTTCACCACTAAAGAGGAGACTTCAGCTCGTATGTGACGCAGTGTATTTAGTTGACCACAGCGACAAGCAGCCTCTTGTAGTCCCCAGAGGTATCGTCCTACAAATAGTAAAAAATACTTTGTCAAGAGGTTTATTGTGTGTACATGTACAGGATAATCAAAGCCACTCTGCAGTAGTTATTGGTAAACAACTTAGATAATATCCATTGCGGTTCTTAATTTAGATATATTATCGGGGCCACTTAAATCAATTATGGATGTGCTCGGCAATTTCTCAAGAAAATTAAAGATTATAGAATTTTTTTAAATGTCAAGAGTCTTAAGTCGAAGAAACTTAGTTTTTCTTCAAAACTAAACCATTATTAGACCTACCTATTATGTTTATTTGTGGCCCAACATAATTATAGGGCAGCCCCATCAGCCAGACCCCATCCCATTAATTTATTACTAGACTGAATTTTTTTTTTTTTACAAACTCATAATTGCATAGCTGGAAAGGGGGTGGGGAGCAGAATGATTAAATGAATGTAAGCTTCTGATGAATATTTTTTCTAAAATGTGGAATTTGGATTCCAGATAGTGGATATGACCCAAATCTTAACAATAATTTATTTCAAAGATATAGTGTTACAACACACATCATTTCATTTAGGCCTAATGAAAATATTGAAAGACATCTTCAAAAAACACAATATCAATAGGAATTTGACCCAAGGTTCGAAAATATATTGATATATAAATATATAAATATCAGACATAAAATAATTCATTGTCGGATATATATCAAGGTCTTAATATATATCTTAAATCTTCTCAAATCATTACACAGACATACAAGTTATGTAAATGTTTGTGTTGATAAATTGTATGTTAAGAAATAATATAAGTAATGTGTAAATGTTTATGACTAACTATCTCTTATTTTGTTTAAATAAAATGTATTTAATGATTTTAGTCAAGGCAACTAAATTAGGGCTTTTTAGGCTACAATTCTGTTTTCATTATTTTATTAACACAGTTACATAGAAAAGTATCAAACACCTTAGCTCGGTCGGTAGTGTGTCTACTGAGCTAAGGGTCCTGGATTCGATTCCCGACATGGCTGAAAAATTTATCATTGGTTAAATGTGGATTTATCCTTTTAGTGATAAATTAATGGTCCGGGACCTGGATATTGTGCCTGTCCTAGTCTTAACTTCGATTATAAGACATGTGAAGCTACGATAAGACTAGCACGACTTTAATAACAAAGTGACCTAGGCCAGTGGCTGGAAACTGTAATGGATGTAAAAACAACAGATTAGTACAAGTTGTGAACACAGCAATCAACAGTGAAAATAAAAGTTAGATCAATGCTTGTGAATGCATTGAACATATATTAAGATTAATGCTAGATAAAAAAATACAAACAAGAAGAATGTCAGTCAACATTCTGTGTCACAATCTCAGGTCCCTCATATTCTTCATCTTAGTTTAAAAAAGTAATTCTTCACTAAACTAACACTTTTGCTTTCAACTCCCCTTCCTATGACTCAGGCCTAACCCTTTTTAAGTGGTTTTTTTACTGCACGAATATTTGTTCAAGTATTTGAACAAGAATATTAACTTACTTGCCTTTACATTTCCCAAACAATTTCTTAATTATGATAAGAATATACCAAAACTTGAAAAAAAATGTGTTCAACAGCTGTCATCCAATGTTCACACAAATATAACCAGTTCTTTTCTAATTTTGGCCAATCAAACCATGCAGCAGATTCTGTAATATTAACAGATTTCCACCAAGTCAATGGAGGGGTGGTATGGAACTGCTTTATCAAACAAATGAGTAAAAGAGCATAATGGTTGTTGATATCACCATAACAATTGGGATAAAACTATTACTGATAGAATGTAGATGCTCACAGGCTAGTTGTTTTTGTCTTTCGGTCAGATTTCACCCAGAGAGTCTTTGATCACACGAGTTCACCAAGTCATGTGTAAGACCTGATGCCATATGCTTGCATTTTACAAAATTTGTCTACACTGTGTGGTTGATATAACGTATTCCACACTTCAATAGCAAATATCTTTTAAAAACCTCTAAGTTTCTTTAATTGAGATATATATATATATCATGATATATATTTATATATCATGATATATATATATATCATGATATATATTAACAGAAAAATATCATATTTATAATGATTAGAGCCCCATAAAAATGGTGAGACACGATAACATGAAAAGTGCCATACAAAAATGGAATTAAGTACTTTTCCCCCCTAGAGCTTTTAGATACCGGTATGATTTATATATTTTTGAATCGCAAAATAAAATGAAATTGTCATTTCATGAAATCCTCCTATAAAACAAAATAACACCGCTTTTACCAATTTATTTTGAATAAACACAAAATTATTTAATTTAAACTCTTTGCTTAATGTGTGAGTAATGTATAAAGTAGCTAAATTGAAATTTATTTTGGATCGTTTTCTAGACAGTGATTATTAGTGATGGGTCATAGTCATTAAAAGCAGAAAACGCAGAAATTTTGACCATGGAGTAATTTGTTTAGTATTTTGTGTTAGTGTAAGTTAATTTTAGTCTAAAAAATGGTGAAATATGTAGAAAAACTTGACAAAGAAATTTAATAAAATATATGAGGTTTCAAAAGTACATTTTAATTTTGTGTACATTATCTCAATATGTAAATATTATTAAACACCTCAAACTACATATAATTTTGAATAAACATGAAATAGCACTGAAAAGTGATCTTTAAAAAATGAGATCTAGCTAAAAATAAAACAATTTTTATGGGGCTCTAATAATGATACATAGCCTTGAACCCTGATTGGCTTGACACTCTAACATCACCTTAAGGTGAGCAGTAAAGTCCAAGGTTTATCAAGGATTTTTTTTTCTATAGTGGGAACATTAACCAAATTATTTTATTGAAGACATTTTAACCACTCCCAAAAGCAAGCACAGCCACCACATGCCCACCAACTAAAGTAACTAAATGGTAAACAAAGATATAGGTTGATAATTTATTTTAATAATAAATTTCAAACATTGAAATATTGGTCTCACAAGTTAACTAAATACCATAGTCAGTATAGCCCTTAATATTTTGACTTACATGGCAAAGTTATGGCATTTTATGTTAAAAAGGCCCTGGTTACATTTTTAAGTACAAGTTAAAACATTCAAATATTAACTTTTCAGTGCTAATAAGTATATAATTGACTAACATTTAGACCCATTCCAAAAGCAAACATGTCCACTAGGTAGGGCATACATTAAGGCTTATCCTAATTCTCTTTACTAACCTCATCCAAGAGCCATTCACTCACATGACTCAGTAAACTTGTTACCTACCAAACAAGAACACTTTAAAACAAGGTCATGAAACAGGTGTTTTTTCATACCTAAAAAAAATTTGTTGCATTTTTATCTTAAAAACTTGTTTTTAATTTATGTTAAATAATTTGAAAATTCAATGTTTTCTTAGGATCATGTTAACAATAAAAATAACACCAAACAGGCAAATATATTTCAACATTGGGTCACAAAATAGATTTAAACAAACACAGCAAGGATCTTCACACACCCCAACAAAATTATATCTGAATTCAAGAAAATCTTGCAAAGTAATCTTTTACACATTTCATGAAATTCTAATTACATTGATAAAATAAAGCATGACTACACTCATAGCTGACTTCTTAATAAAGTTTAAGCATAAAGGGTTACCATATTTTTTTCAACCAGTATAGTTTAAGATCACATCTCACAGCAGAGTAACAGGAATATTATGTACAAATACACAAATGCACTTAGATCAGAAATCTCATTAAAATAGGGTTCTGCATTCTTCACTTAAGAGCAAAATTGGGATAGTGGACACCATGGCCTTATCTTATAAGCTACACCATAGATGAACCAAACAAGTCAAGTTTGTTATGCTAAAGAGAAAATCAAAAAGTACACCTAAATTAAAGAATAATAAAAATAGGAATGGGACCCTAGAATCTGGATANTAAATTCTGTTTACTGGTGGTTCAGACCCAACATAATTATAATAAATACAACAACCTGACCTCTCAATTAATTTAACACTTAGTTGAATGTAAGAATGTTGTAATGAATGCATTTTAACAAAAAAGTCAACATTTAATTTATTTATTTTTATTATATTGTATTCCTTTTATGTTCATAAATTCTCCGAAGATTTGGATTTGAATTTTTAAAATAGTGAATTAGAACTTCACTCTAATAAAAAGCTCACGAAAATCTTTCTTTATAAAATTTAAATTCAAACATGCCAACTATTAAAAACACAAATTATGTTCTTGGCAATTAAACTAATCTGTCTTTATATAGACAAATTAGAAAATGGAGGTTTGTGGATTTTTAAAAATGAATTAAGTGTACTGGCTCTCCCTCCTAATTTAAATTATGATTTAATCTTAGTTCTCTATTTTATTAGTACCACATCTTACTACTGGTTTGGGTTATACACATATACAAATTACACTAGTGTGTTAAGAGATGAGGAAGGTTGTATTTGTATGAAGTGAACCCAAATTTACATTCAGGGTGAGTAGAAAACCAATTAAGGAAAAAACTTGCTACACCCGGGATTTTAACTTCAAGCTCCCCATCATATTCAAAATTATTAATGGTAAATCCTCAAAATTAAACTCAAGGTGGACATTGATGAGTAACAACTTGAAATAGTCTAGGTATTTTAAAACAGAAAAAATCAGGGACAAGTTGAGGAATTTGACCACAAAATCAGGGAAAATTAGATATTTTCAACATTAAATTGAAACAATAGTAAGCACCAATATTCTACAAATACAGTTAGCTCATTTCCAATCTTAGATATGTTAAGCAAATAAAGTTAATTTATAATTAGCTTCAAACACATCTTGCTTTAATTTGTTCATCCCCTGGACCAAGGTTATCTATTTTGCATTCATGCAAACCAAATTTAGGTTTGACTGGCAAGTAATATCTCAATAAAATTCACTATGTATGCGCACGCATATTTCATTACATTCACAAAAGCCAGTACAGTACTGAAGATGAAACAAAAAGAAATTATCGGTATATAAATATTAGAGATGGAACCCCCAAATCCTAAGGATATTCAATGATTCGAGACCCAATTTTTTTATACATACATATTTTTCAATTTATCAAGTTAAATTTGTTTTAGAGCTCATTATACTGCAGAGTGGTGATTCAGAACCAATTATAATTATAGAATGAGCTTAACCAGAATGTTTTAACAAATCGATTATATGAAAGAATGTTAACAATTAGTTATATTATTTCTATTCTTTATTATATTTCAATATTTGAAGGTAAATAGGAGATTGGAATCTTAAAATAGTGGATTCAACTTGACTCAACTAATGAATAGGAGTATTGATTTACTCTCTTGTTATAAGTTTTTCACTAAGCCTAATAAATTATGTGAACATTGACTATGACTTTATATTGTGATCACATATGTATTATAGAATATTTCAATTGTGATGTATTTTTCATTCAATCTTTAGTTTTGTGATCAAATCAAATAGATAATAAAATTATAGAGCTATATAGCTCATAAACACAATGCTCAGATAGGACAAGTTTTATTTTTACTATGTTTATTTTTAACAGTAAATAGTATATTCAATTACTTAATGTGTTGAAAATATTTTGGTTTTCTAAACTATACGAGGTTACTTAGGCAAATATTTATAATATATACTCTAATCTCTTTTAAGAGTTGTGTATCAAGCTCAGATACTTTTTTGTATAATCTGTTGAGATATCAAACATGTGTATCTAAGGATGAATAAGATACATTTTAGAGGAAAAATATATTTAGCAAAAAATACTTCAGTACACATGGCCAAGAGTTAAACTTTACCTTCTCGTCACCGGCAAGACAAGACTGACACCTTTGTCGGCGTGCCTACAAGTATAAGTCCCTAACACATTTATATTAGCTTAACATATGTGCCATTGGAGGTGCATCCATATTTGTTATATAATTAGAAAAATTTTAGAAGATATGAATACATTTGTCTGGTATACCTAGAACAGGCAAGAAATTGCAAAAGTAAATTCCTGTAGCCTGTTTTGACACTTTATATCTGACTGAATGGGAATAAACTTTCCAAGTAGGTCAAGCTTCAGCACATCAAGGGGGGAAGTGGAGTAAGGGGGGAAGTGGAGTAAGGG